>PVJO010005403.1:65754-99133 GCA_004026905.1 Hystrix cristata | reverse complement strand
CATTAGCCCTTCTTCACTCATTGGGCTAAACTGTGCCAATATGTATGCTATGGACCAGCTTAGAAAGCAGAGGGAACCTTGAGAGAAAAGGACGAAGACATCCCTATGAAGGGGGCATGTGTTGACCTTGGGGCTTTTTCTGAGAAAACCAATGGTCTCATTAGGACATAATGGAAGGGAGGGACCCTATAGAAACATCAGCCCCAAAGGCAAAGAGGGGTACTTAGGAAGAGAAGTGATTGTTATAGCTTGTATCTAGATGTCTCCTCAAAGCCCCATGAGCTGATAGATGGCGCTTTTCAAAACTAGCTGGTATGTGATACTGGGGTTAAGGGTGTGTGGTACTGAATTAGTTCACTGATTGGAATTAGCAGTTCTGGGTGGCACCACCCAAAAGGCTGGTAGGCTGGATGGGATAAAAGGGAGAAGCTTCTGCTGGTTGTTGCTTGCTGCTTCCTGTCTGCCCTGCCATGGTCTGTTTCTCTTCTGTGATGCCCTCTGCCATGCCGCCCTGCCTTGAAGTCAACTATGACTGAAACCACTGTAAACTGTGAACAAAGTAAACCATTCCTCCTCAGAGCTATGGGTGTTAGGTATTGTGTCTCAATGACGAGAAAGTACTAAGACATATTCATAGCTATAAACTTCCCTCTATGAACTACCTTTACTGTATCCCAGAGATTCTGGTACATTGTGTTCCCATTTTCATTTGATTTCAGGGATTTTTAATCTTCCCCTTTCTAAGGTGAGAAAATTGAAGCTCTGGGAAGTTAAGCAACTCAACGAAATCCACAATGCTAATAAGTGACAGACTGAAGACTCAACTCCAAGTCTCCTGACTCCAAAATCTATATTTATGTCACAGTGAGGATGCTATAAAGAAAATAACACTATACAAGCAAACAAAGCTATCCTTTTGTGAAAACAGCCATTTCTGAGAGAGAACACCAGGAGTACACATTGAAGCCATCCTGGTTAATTCTAAGGCATTCTACAACACACTAGTGTTTTTAAAGACAGATGTGGACCATATAGTGCACTAGAATCCAAATCCACCTTCTGTGCTCCACACTGGGCACTCATACTAAGACCAAAATCCCCGAGAGTCCCTCTCTCCACGCAGGGAGTCCCTGCATATAGCATACCCTGAAGCCAAGCATATGCAGCTCCTTCAGTTTCATTTCCAGCGGTTTCCACCTTCCCTTGAGACATCCAACTGCTAGGCTAATTCACACTCTGAGCTCACAGGCATGGAGAAGCCTTCTTTAATACATGGCTCTTCTCATAGCACACATCCCTGCACCAGAAAGGATGCTTGCCCTGTGTGCATGCTCACAAGCGTGCCATAAATTATAGCTTATTTTCTGAGGATTTCCACGAAATGGTGAGACTTTGGAAACTGAAGCTCTGTAGCCAGAGAGGTTTGAGGAATTTTGTTCTGTAGAAATAGAGTTGCGGAATTTTAAGGCTAAAAGAAACCTTCCAAGTACCCTCCTGCCAAGGCAGGGCTGAACTGAAATCTTCAGTGAGAGATGCCGTATCGTGCTTCTTCCGCTCCTGTATCCTTTACTCCTCAAACAGTAAGGAAAGAAAATGCGTCAATATTTTCTTTATTAAACTCACATTTTCATTTTATTACTTATTTTCTTTTTGGAAACAGCAACTACGCCATGTTTTCTAAGCAGATTTCGGCTTGTCCTTCCTAGCCCAACCAAGAAAAGGCATAAATGACAAGAAGCCTGTGATGTGACTGAGAAGGGGGGACGGCAAAGCCCTAAGGACTTGTTTGCTCTTTGCCCCCCACACCTCCACCCTTGTCTCCTCAGAACCCCTACACCTGGGGGAAAGGGATGACCAGGGTCAGCAATTGCCTCTTTCTTTGACTGACTGATCAAACTGTGACGGCCTCAGCTAGAACCTTCAGGGCCAATGGGAACAGGCAGACTTTGAAAGAGAAGCAGGTTTTGGATAAATCCTTGAGCACTCTTACTCCTTGGCCTTCTGTGAGCTGAAAATGGGCCTAGGAACACAACGCTTGGTTGCAAATCATCATTTCCTCCTAAGCCGAGGAAGAGTAGCAGGGAACTCTTTTGGATTTGGCTGTGTTGTGGGAATTAAGGGAAGTGGGCAGAAGCGCCGAAGTATTGGGGTAAGGCGTATTACACCAGATAATGGGGTTGGTTAAACAACCTTCTCCTAAAAGCCAATTATACACTTTCGAAGGGTAACTTTATGATCATGATCTTTGTTCAAAACTTCCAATGGCTTCCCATAATCAAATCTTAATTCTTTGTCATAGCCAACAGGCCTCTCTCTTTTTTTTGGTACTGGGAATCGAACTCGGGACCTCAAGCACTCTCACCACTGAGCTAAATCCCTGGCAGGCCTCTCTCACTGCCAATTCTCCTCCTGTATGTCAGCCACATTGCCTTTCTTTCTGTCCCTGAAATCCTAGTTTATTCTCACATTCAGCCCTTTTGCCCCAGCTGTTCTCTCAGCTTGGGTTGCTTCTTCTCCACTTCATCCCATGAATGGCTGCTGTCATTTTACGTCACCTCAGTTGTCATCCGTACGAAGTCTTTCCTTGACCATTTCAACTAATACTACTTTTCTGCCCAAGTTACCGTCCCATCATTCATCTTATTATACTTAAAAGGTAAGAATTCGCATTAATTTCATAGCTTTGAAAATAATACTGAGTTATAAAAACAGGAACTATAAGATTAAAATCACTTATTAAAAAAGCAGATGACATGTCATTGTTTTCCTAGTTTGTTCTTTGTTTTTCCTTTTGTTCTGTTTTTGGTTTTCGTTTGGTTTGGTCTGCTTTCATTAAAATTCTTACCCAAGGCTTGTTTGTAACTATACTACCACCTTCTGGGCAAAATAATGAACATCTCAAAATCACTGATTAAAATGAGTTTCCAAAATTTTATTTATTTTACATTATAAACCTATTTCACTCACATCCATTGCCGTAATTGTGACTTGGTGTTTGCCACAGGACACTCATCCTGTAGTCTTCTTCATTTTGCCGCCAAGGTTTTTTCCTCGTTTGTCATGGCAACAAGAGGGCAGAGCTTATCTCGCCCCTTCCAAAGTGTGATCCTGGTCACATCCATGTTTTTCTTTCTCCTCCCTTAAAGAGCTACACTGGAGAAACTGAAGCGATACCACCTAACCAAGCCATCAAAGGTGCCACCAGTCACAGAGCAAATAAAAATCATGTTACTTCCTGGTAAGGTGTAGTAAGAAGCTTCTCAGGGATCCTTGCCAACAACGCAGCATGCATCAGATAACCCAAACTGATACTAAATAAATAGTTGGTATGCTCCAAAGTCAAGAACACTTGAATAAGTGCTTCAGTTTAGAAGAAGACACAATAAAGAAAATTACACTATGTGATCTAGGACTGGATCTTGAACCAAAACTGAAGCCACTCGTGGGACAACTGTGAAATCTCTAAGATTAGATAATTGTATTGTATCAATGTTATTTCCATGCTTTTGCAATTATATTGTGGTTATATAAGTCATTAACATTGTAAGAATCTGAAATGCTTACCAAAATCCTTGTATTGGTTTTTCACTCTTGTTTTAGTTTTACTTTTTTGCAGTGCTGGGCTCAAACTCAACCCTCATGTGTGCTAGGCAAGCACTCTACCACTGAGCTACACTTTTTGGCCCTACTGTTTTTGTAACTTTTTAATATCTGCAGTTATTTCAAAATAAAAGGACTTAAAGATTTTTTAAACTATAGATTATGTGACGTTCACACCAGCTAAGTCTCATATTTCTGTCACTGTCCGACCTCATCACTCTTCACCCACACACATCAAAGGTAAATTCATCCACTGAATGGTCTTTTCTCTCCTTTCCCTGACCATTTATCTCAAACAAATTTTCTTCCACCTCTCCTTAGCCACCTCTGAAATCTTGAATCAAAGCCCCCCTAAATCCCAAATCCCACACCAAAAAAAATTCTTTGATTTCACTGAAAACACCAAACCACTGACATTATGATTTTCCAGTATCCATCACCATCCTGCCCCCAACATGCACTATCTTCCTTCCACTTTCTTACTTATTTATGTATGTATATACATATTTATTTTTAAAACAGGGTGTCACTATGCAGTTCAGGCTGGCCTTGAACTATATAGCTCAGGCTGGCCTCAAACTCATGGTGATCCTACTGCCTCAGCCTCCTGAGTACTGGGATTACAGGCGTGCACCACCATGCCTGGTTACCTTCTTTACCCACCTTATTTTCCAAATCCAACACTTTAAATTTTCTCTTCCAAACACTCTTAGCTTCTCTGGCTACCTCACCCTCTCTCCCTCTCATCTGCAAAATTCAACACTGCTTAAACACAGTATCCACTCAAACAGCTGAAGGTTACTAGCAAAGTATAAAATTGCTAGTGGCTTCATTTAAAATCATAAACACAAATGGACAGTAATATCCAAGTGGGCATTAACACTTCCAAAGAGCCCTTCTTCGTGGCCCTGGTAAAGTCACCATCCCACTGTTGAAGAAATCAAGTTTAGACTGTGTTCAGATCAGTACTTGTGGGGTTATTTCATGGCTGGCTTCCCTGTAATGTTTGGAAAAAAAGAAAAGTAAGCTTGATACAGAGTATCTGTGATGTTTTTTCATCCTGGAAAAAAAATGTTTCGTCATAATACAAACAAAAAAAATTTTGCCATCTGGATTTACAAAATAAAAAATTCTAAGATAGTTCTAAAATTTGTGTCATTTGAATTTGTAAAATAAAAATTCTAAGATATTTTGGTCATACTTTTATCTTTAGTCTCAAGCACCAAACAGTTTCTTTTAAAAACTCTAACATCGCCCTATTACAAGATCAACAACAAATTCAGAAAAACCTTTGGAAAAGTGGTACGATATCCCTCACGCCAGTGCAGATCAATGTGTTTTACTGGTCCAAAATGAATCAAATAGAGAACCGAGAGAAGGTACCTAGGGGCACTCACAAAAATTTGACACTGATGAAACATGAAGTATGGGATGTGCTGCGAAGGCATGGGCCAGTTTCAGGAGTGAGCAGAGGACTAGACATGAGCAGCCACTGCAATGTGTGACATTTTATATGTTTTGTCAGCTATAATCTGTAACACATATAAAGCTTAGAAAATGTAAACCTTTCTTTTTATAACATCATTTTTTACAATAATGTTGTTCATTCATGCTCACTTCGGCAGCACATATACAATAATGTTGTTAATCAAGTACATGTTTTAAATTTACAGTTTTATATTACCAACTTAAATCAAAGAAGTCATTTATATTGCTTACTTATTGTCATCTTTTTATGAATAATGTTTATGATCAAGATAGTAGATTTTGGTAACAAGGTTACTTCCCAGTCAACTAATCATCTATTTTTAACTTTTACATTTTTTTAATTTGAAATTCCTTCAAACTTTCAGAAGAGTTGGAAGAATAATACAAAGAATTTCCACATACTTTTTACTCAGATTCACCAATTTTTAAGTTTATCAATTTAACAGTTTATCAATGGCATTAAAAACTAATGCTTTTGAGTCAAGAATATACTCATTATGTAATATAGAATCTTATAAGAAACAAGTACTATTGCTTGCTAAAATAAATGATTACTGAAGGGATGAGTACCATTGAGAAAGCCTCAACCAAACTCTTAGTTTAAATCATTAAAGATGGAAATCAAACAGCCATATTTATTCATCTTCCTGATAGTTTCAGCATTTTCAGTGATTTTAATACTTTCATGCAACGTATTTTCAAAGGTAAATAAGATCTAAGGACCAAAGTTAAAGCTATAATTTAGAAAGACAAAATTTTTATACAGACTGTAATAAAATGTAATTTAACAATACCAGCATCTTAGAAACTGTGGAGAATCTGACTGAAAATTGGTGAATCTGAGTAAAAACTGTAGAATGTTGTGAGTTTTGTTTTGTATCAAAAGATGGATCTGGAATTCATTTATTTCATCAAAATATAATTTAATTTTGACTGTAATAATACAGGACAAGTTATTTGAACTACTTATAAAAGGGACTGGGGATTTAGCTCAATGGTCAGAGTGTCTGCCTCACAAGCACAAGGCCCTGAGTTCAATCCCCAGCAACAAAAAAATAAAATGAAATAAACTACTTATAAAGGACTGAAGATGAGTTTTGGAAAATGTAGCTCCTTTTGTTTTATTCTGCATAAAAATTATAAATTAATCTCCTAGAGTTTGGTTGTATGACTTTAAAATATCTTCTCCTACACTCTAATCTACCCTGTGAGCTGATATCTCCACTCTGTATGTTATTTTTAAAAAACAGAAAGTTTAGCTATACATTATCCCCTGTAATACTGTCATCAATTCAAGTAGATAAATTTTAACAAGAAAAAGTTCATTTATCATATAAAAAGTGAAATATTGATATATACAGATATATATTTGTTAAAAACTACATTTAAGCATTTACTATAGGAAAATTAGGCATTTAATATAGGAAAGTAGCCATTTTACTCTTTATGTTAGTTTTGTCTATACAGTTTTGCATAGTTCTTTTATTTCTTTTTCCCTGTTTTGTTTATATTATATTAAAATATTTTTGTTCGAGTTATATTAAAATATTTTTGCTGGATCTAATAATAAAATGAGACATTGTGTGTATTTGTTTTTATATAATATATCTAACAATCTTTTGTTGTATTTTTATGTAAGCCCTGATCCACAACTGATTAGCAATAACAAATCTTTGACCACAGGTAACTTAAGGACTGCAGTTACGCATGCATTCCCCAGATAGCCACTAGGTGGCGCCCGAGGACCTTCTCCCCGACTAGCTGCAAGACCCTCGGAATGGCAAACTCCAGTAGAATAGTGAAGACATTTCCATAGACTGGCAGAATTGTTAGACCATTCCTATCCACCAAGTCCATAGAGAAGGCAAACACTCTAGTGTGGGGACATATGTAAATACCGAAGTTGACTTACGCAAATTAAGATACATACTCTCATATAAATACATTTTGCCAAATGTTAAGAGGTATTTCTCAACCAAGCATATCTATATATCAAAGGTCTTACAACTGTTATCAGGAAAACTATAAGAACCCTTTGATCAATAATAGTGACAGAAGCCAATCACATCCAGGCCAAATTATAAAGGAAATCTATAAAGACATTTCATTGTTCCTATCTCCCAGTCAGGATAGTAGTAGAACGGCAGAACAGAATTCTAAAAAATAACTACCTGACACCTGTCTGTAGACCAAGCCTCAGGAGGCCAGATATTTTGCATGGAGTGTTCATGAATACAGGAGCCAGAGCCAATAGAAACACACTCCTCCACACAATACTGACAGTCCATGATACTTCCTGCTGTTCCCTCAGGAACCAAAGACACGCCTATATTTAAAGACATGCTGGGTGATACTAAAAGGTACAAATGAAAATGCCAAAGCTTTCCATTCATATCTATAAAAATTCAATCCCGAGGAACCCTGCCATAGATTCTCTGTATGTGGAAGTTCACCCAAAAACTTCACCCTTTCAGCCTCACTGAAGAGTCACAACTAAAACCTCCCTTTATAAATCGCCAAGGTCTTTAGCTTTGAACAGCTTCTTCCCCAGTGAAAGACATTTGTATCAGTGGGGCAGGCACCGAAAACAAAATATGCATATGGCCAAGTTGACATCATTACATGTGACAAATTGCCAAGGTTTCCAGGCCTGCCATTCGTAACTGGGAATCTGATTTCTAACTTGTCTATGTCTACTCTGGCTATTTTTAATGCCATTCTTGAAGAAGCTTGCCAACACTCAAGTACTCAGAAATTTCCACATCTCCCCACTTAACTGTCTTTGTTTTGCTCAGGACAGCTGGCAACCAAGTTTCTGGGTTATATGTGGTAGGAATGCCCACTCTGTCAAGGAAAAGTACAGTGGAATGGCAGCCCCTGGGAAGCCTAGTTGCATACAAACAGGCAGCAGCCCCAGTTACTGCCAATACTCTCAACTTTGTCCTCACCGCCTTTGGTACTGAGACAATATAAAGAATTTATTGTAGCCTTGAAATGGAGAACAGTTTGCCTATTAAATTGGTGGGCCAGTCTTTGAAGAACTCTTCTTTCTTGGATTAGTTTCTAGTTGATGACTTTAGCAGTTATTTCTGGTCACTGCCATGACTGTTCTTAGAGGCCTCTTAGGACAAGGAGGACCAAACACACTAAAAATAACCCAGCAAAGTTCTTTTGTAAGGCTAAACACAGAGGCTCACTTGTCTATCTTCCTTTGACATTAATCTAGAGGGCCAGGTAAGAGTTTTTAATCCTGTTCCATAATCTCGCTAATCTTGTTTGTTCCCAGTTTGAAAGGGCACATTCAAATGAAGCCAATTCAAGGGGTGTGATCTAGTAAAATAGATTATGTACAAAGGTGTGGGTGAAAGCTTAAGATAACCAGAGAGGAACTATTATCCCTCAGTCAAAAGGTGAGGACAAGGAGTAGTTACTGGAACCAAAAGAAGACAGTGAGAGAGAGGAAGTCACATTGAAGTGGCGATAGGAAACACAGCCAGCTTTAAGGTGCCTCAACCCAGCTCTCCTTTGACGGCGGACTCACTCAAATTAGAGAGCTTGGTCCAGTGAAACAACACACACATTGGCCTCCCAGGACAGAGGACAAGGTAAGAATGAATCAAGGGGATAGATGGTATAAATCTTCAAGCTCATTACAGTAAAATACACATTATCAAGAACAACGGGATAAGTGTGTTTGAAGGGGGGGGTTGAATATTTTGAAGGGAATTAAAAAGGTAATGTTTTACTATAATAAATTTTTATTTAACTATTTACCACATATTTTGATCACCCGTTGTATATGACATATACCCAAACCCATTTTCCTTCACCATTCTCTCTTGCCCTTCACCTGACAGAAAGACTGAGTTTCCATGGCAGGAAACAAATTCTCCAAAAACTACTATTTCATTACAAGTTGGGATCAATTTCCTATATTTTCACCTGAAACCTAAAACTTTGGGCAACATTGGTGTTACCCACATAATTTATGTCAGGGAAAACACATGACAAGGACATAAAACATTGTTGTGGCAATCCTGACTTCTGTGAAGTCTATGGTGGTCATTACAGCGGACTTTCCCAGGACCTTAGTTGGGCCAGGGTTCTTTACCAGTGTCTTTACAAAGTGTGATCAAAACACATGGTGAATGCCACTGCTGTGTGCCATCCAACACAAAAGAAAGCTTGTAAAAACATCATGATATGCCCTCATCCACCCTAGTCACTGGATCTGGCACCATGCAACTTCTGGCACTTTCCCTAAAGTCAAAATGACCACAAAAGGTTAACATTTTGAATAAATTCAAGACATCAAGGCAGTCACAAAAGCACAACTAAAGACACTCATGAAAACAGACTTCCAGAACTGCGTCAGAAAATGTCAAGAATGTGGGCATGGTGATGCTTGCTGTAATCCCAGCACTCAGGAGGTGGAGGTGGGAAAATCACCATGAGTTTGAGGCCAGCCTGGGCTGGTGAGACTGTGTCTCAAAAAGGCAGAGTGGTGGGGGGAGGTTAGCAAGAATGATGGGATAGTGCATTCAAAGTAAAAAGTATTTTGAAGGGGATTGATGGTAATGTCTTTAACAGTAAATTTTTTTAAGCACACATCATACTTTATCACCTCATGATAACCTCCTTCTTAGCTTACTGATCCAGTGAGCCTAAGATAACCAATGGAAAATCTCCATTGCTTCCTTCCACACAAGGTCCCCAACACTTACATGCTTGTCAAAGAATTAAATACAAAAGGGAGGGAGGAAAGAAGCTTTAAAATGAAGCGAGTGGCAAATACCACTTGAACTTACTGAGTAATGAACCTGCCATGACCGGTAGAGAAGGAACCTGGCCTAACATACATCAGGCATGACACAAAGCAAGTCCAGTGCTGCACCTGTGCAATGTTCTTGCAAAAGACACTGAACATGAATTGAGCCATGAGGAAACAGACAAATCCAGAATGTGAGACCACTAGAAACAATTAACCTGGACTTTTGTTTTTTTTTAATTAGGGATTTGAACCCATGGCCTTGCACATGCTAGGAAAACCTTCTTCCATTAAGTCACATCTCTGGCCTTTTTATTTTTATTTTGACACAGTGTTCTCACTAAATTGCTTAGGCCTCAATCCTCCTGCCTCAACTTTATGACTAACTGGGATGACAAGTGTACACCACCATACCCAGCAACCTGGACTCTTACTCAATGTCACAGAAAACAAAAATAGTAGAGAATTTGTCTTAGTTTCTTCTGTTGCTGTGACAAACCATCTGAGTCTGTGGTTTTTTGGTTTTTTGTTTTTGTTTTTTTGGCTGGGGATCAAACTCAGGGCCTTGTGCTTGCTAGGCAAGCGTTCTACCACTTGAGCTAAATCCCCAGCCCCTGTGTATCCTTTTCAAAGGTTTATTTAGTACAGTTTTGGAAGCTGACTCAAGATCAGGTAGCCTCACCACTTCAGCCTCTAGTTCAAGCACCCTTGGCTACATCACAACGTGTCAGAGTAATGGACAGGAACATGGCTGCATGTAGCAGAGGGCCAGCAGAAGGGGTGGCATCACTTTGTAACAACTCACTGTCCTGAGAACTCACCAAGGTCCTTTAGTCTTTTCAAGGTGATGCCCTGCTAGGCCTTACCACACAGAGGTTCCACCACCTCCCAACATTGTCACAGTGAGGACCAAGCTTCCAGCTTGTAAGCCTTTTGGGGACACATTCAAACCACTGCAGAATTACTCCAGATTAAGAGGGAAGAGACTAAAAGCCAAATGAAGTACGTAAACATTGATCAGATATGCATCACGGGAAAAAATAAAGAGTATTTCTGGCAACTCGAGAAACATATATGAATTCAATATAGAAAAAGTTATTGAATTAATTTTTCTAGGTTGTGATGATACCGAAGTTAGGCAGGAGAATGTCTTTTGGAAAATGCACACTGACAACCAATGTCTATCTCAAGGAAAAGCACTCACACCATTGATGGAATTGAAAAACTAGCTGCTTTTGCATGGAGCACCATTTGTTCTTGCAAGAATATCGAAACATTGTTATTCATAGGTGCGGATTTGGTGAACATCTCTCAAAAATAAACAAACTGAGCCTACCACTTCAAAGAAAACTGACAGTATTTGTTACCAGCGGTGAAATTCAAGTTCAAGGGAAAATTCTATATTGCAACTAAAAAGAAATGATCACCTGTCAAGTTTTGTAACTGTTACCAACAGTATCCACAATTACCAAGGGAGACTACTAAAATTTCCTCTTTCCTCCCCACCCCCCCAAAAAAATTTCCTCTTTCCCAACTACATATCTCTTTTATGTTTTTCTAACTATGTATCTCTGTGAAACCAAGTTTTCTTCACACCTTCAATCCAAAAAACATATCATAAACGATTATCTGCAGAAGCATACGGGAGAATCCTGCTATCTACTATTAAACAGGTTGGTAAACTGTAAAATAATGTCATTTTTTTCACTAATTTTTTGTTTTGGAAAAAATGGTTATTTTCCTGAAAAAAATGTAAACATCTTTATCCCTATATCCCGAAGTAAAATGAACTAATCTGTCTGCAACTTCCTTTGAAGTAACTCATCGAAAAAAAAAAAAAAAAAAGTATGTACAGCAGCAGGAACATGAGAAATAGGTAGACAGACTGTTTTGACAAGCAACATAGTATCGTAGTGTACTTAAATTAAGCCAGCTATGGATGTTATTAGGCAATCTAATCTTACGGCATCACTGTCAAATATGCAGTCTGTTATTGACCAAAACATGAGTATATATGCATGTGTGTATATATCCCTAAATACGTACAGGTATGTGTGGTATTTTAGAAAAATATTCACTCTTTGTCCCTAGAACTCCCTTTTTTTGCTACCTTTGAGACAGGGTTTCACCATGCAGTTCAAACTGGCCTTGAATTTGCTATACAGCCCAGCAGCCTCAGACTCATGCATGATCTGTCTGCCTCTACCTCCTGAGTGCAGAGATTACAAGTGTGCAGCATCACATGTAGCAAAACCCATTTCTTGACTGCAAGTGTGGCGGAAACACCTTTTGTTTGAGGTAACTCTCAACAGTGCTCCTAAAGAGCTTCATGATTAAAAGCTTCAAACTCTCAGCTTCACCTCCCAACCACTAGGATTAGAAAGGAGCGTGGGAATTGCATTGATTACCAATGGCCAATAATTTAATCAGTCACCATGATTACGGAATTAAAAAAAAAAAACCACACTTGTTCATGAAGAAATACACACATTTGGGGGGGAAAAAAAATGAATGAAGCACCCACAGGCATGCCTTCCATGAAGGGGTTCAGAGACCTAGTTGGTGAACATATCAAGGTGTTGGGAGGGGGATGCTCTTCCATTTGGCTGTTCCCGAGTTGTATCCTTTACAACGCATACTAATGATTAAAGCATTTCCCTCATCTCTGAGTCATTTCAGTGAATTATCAAAGCTGAGCTGGGGATTGTCAGAACTCCCTCAGTTTCTAGCTTGGAGGTCAGAAGTGCTGGTGACAATGCAAGAGATGTGGAACTGAAATCTGAAGCGGGGACAGAAGGAATCCAACCACCGCCATCCTGGTCTAAACAGACCACTTTAAATCCCTTCCCCCACTATGCTTTTACGTCTGCTGTAGATACACAGTCACGCATCGATAGGGCCCAGTAATCACAGCACAAGCTCAGCTGAACCCTGTAATTCCCAATTATTGTTCAGCCCTGCTCTCGACAAACAACACAGAACTCCCTTGTACATCCTCAAGCCCAGTGACTGGTAGACAGCCACAACTCCTTTGTACTGAACTCACCCCACGGAAGTCCCCCTGTGGTTTTTCCTGTCCACAGCCCCCCTTCTTTATGTTCATGACCCTATAAAGACCTTATAGCCTGTGCGAGAATTAACTGGTCTGACCTCTACTGCCAGAGTGGCTCCTTTCAGTTCTGTTCTGAAATAACCCTCTCCAGTTGAGCTCGAACCCCTGCCTCTTTTCCTTCTGCCCTACGGGGCAGTCTTGCAGGATTGGGCCCTTAATTTGTGGGATCTGACACTAACTCCAGGTAATGTCAGAATTTAACTCTAAGACAACTGGATGGTGTCAGACTAAGATACTGGAAAAGACACTGTGCATTTCATGTCACAAGTGTAAGTAAGAACAGTTCAGCATGTGTATGTGTATGAATGCATATGCCTGAAGTGTATATAAATTTTCTGGCTCTTTTTTTCTCTCTATGGAGAGAGAGAGAGATGTTTGAAAGATAACTTTCAAACAATTCAGCAAAAAAATTCAAAGAATGAGTGTTCTCTGTGCTATTCAACTTTCCCATAGATGTGAAATTTTCCAAATAAAACATGGAGGGGAATCAAGTCCTAGGTCACTGGAATGGAAGCGAACTTTCTTAAAGTGCTTACTAGATGTTCACATGATGGGTCACTGGAGACCCTCTTAGAATAGAAGCTACTCCTGTAAATATTCTCAAGGCTCCTCTAATACAGATAGTACAGATCTTCAAATTCCTTTTCATTATAGGATCTCTTCTTGGAGCAGGAACAATAACTCTAACAGGAAATAGTTGGAATCAAATTCTGGTTACAAAACTGTGATGGGGAGGGGAAGCTGCTACTGTAGGAAATGAAGATCTGGGGCAGTTTGGAGATTTGAGTTCTCAGTCCCAATGGCCTCATCTCCTTTCCCATCCACTGTCCTTATCTGAACATGACAGCTAGTGGGACAGAGCACTTAACAGTCTGTAGCCCTTACGACCTTAGGCTTGTCTCAGAACCACCCTGAAACTACAAGAGGCCAAAAAACAAAGGCTCTCTAGCTCTTACTTTATTTCTATGTTCATAATTTTTCTTTTTCCCTTCATACCTTTCTCCAAGGTCATCACAAGTGAGATGGATGTCTACAAAATTTTTATAGTTACACCTCGGCATGATAACACCACAGCCATTTGTTCTATCAAGGTCTTGCCTGCCAACTGCTCTTCCTCTCTTGCTAATAGTGATAGTTTTAGTACAGGTACCACACCACATAACATAGGTTACTTCTATCCTCAAGATAACATGAGCCCTGTCTTCTTCAAACACATGAGCCATCTAATCCCAGGTATTACCCCCGCCCCAGGACTGGGGACTAAACTCAGAGCCTTCACACTGAGTTACATCTCCAGCCCTATTTATTTATTTATATTTCAAGACAGGGTCTCACTAAATCACTAAGTTGCCAAGGCTCGAATTTGCAGTCCTCCTGTCTCAATCTCTTAGACTGCTGGGGTTACAGGTGTGCATCGCCCTGCCCAATCCAAAATACAATTTCGAGAGAATTTCCCCGAGCCACCTCTGCTATCTGTTACTGCAGCAGTCATAATGCTGACAGGAAGATGTCACGTTCAAGTCACAATTTGAGAAGGACATGATGGGAATTTTAGGTGTCAACCTGACTATATTAACATGTTCCCACAGGATTGGACCACCGCCAGATGAGACTGTCCCATGCCACCCAACAAGACAATCAGCCACATACCACCAGTGGTTCAAGCTGGCAGGAAAGTAACATGTTCAAATCAGAGTCACCTGGCAACAAGACATATAAATTAGAACCCCTCTGTGGATGTGTTAAAGGATACCCAAACACCTGGTAAAGCATTTCAGGGTATGTCTGTGATGATGCTTCTCTAAGACACCAGTACTTGAATCAGTGGGCTGAGGAAAGATGTCCCCTTACCCAATGTGGTAGGCACCATCCAAATGACCTAACAAAAAGACAGGAAAGGTGGAGCCTTGCTCCTCTGTCCTAGAGCTAGCACACTCATCTCCTGCCCTTGGACATCAGAACTCCAGGAGATCTGGCCTTTGGCCTTGAACTTAAAGTCTTACCATTACCCACAGCTCCCAGGCTTGCAGACTTTTCTCGAGCCACACTATTAGTTTCTCCACTTCTCCGTCCTGCAGGCAGCACACAGTGGAACTCCTCAACCTCCATGTGAGCCAATTCCCCCAACGAGTTCCTCTATCTCCTTGCTGGTTCTCTGGAGAACCCTGACAATTACAGAGGGTTTAGTAGAGAGTATTTAAACAGTACAAGAACACCTCAGCAATACTAAGGTAAGCAGACCTAGTTAATAATATTAGGTCAATGGGACAGGTGAGGAAGTGGCTACTGGAAATCAGAACAAAACTGGAGAGGTCACCTTTAGTTAAGGGACACAGCCAGTGCAAGGTGACCTTGAACAGAAGTTGGGAACCAGAGGAATCAATGTTTGAGCTCATGTTCCTCCCTCTCTCCAATTTCCTAGTGTGGCTCTGTACTGGCCAAATTAGCCAACAGCTGGAGCGCAAGGGAAGACACTGCCCTGTCCATCCTGGCCAGTCTGCCAGCGCCAGAGGAACGGGAAGTCATTGAGGAGGCACTCCAGAAGACATCCCACACTGAAGTGCAGACAGCCTCTAGGTCCAAAGCCCACAATCTTTTCACTGTACCTGGTAAAAATTTGGAAAGAGGGGAGAGAGTAAAGTCAGAAGTTTTACTTTCCTTTTCTTTACTGGTTAAGACTCTCCTGTACCATCACAAGGCCCACAGTGCCTGGAAGTTGCCAGAGACTAAGCCGAAATGAAATCCTAGTCCTTATACTCAAAACTAATTCAGCCTACCTCTACTTTCAGGAGTTTTGGCCAGAGACAGAGCTGAAGAGGGGCAAACCCACACAGATTTTCTCTCACGGCTTCAGAAAGGTTCACCAGGGCCTAGTGTGCTGCCCCTGCGCTGGAGACACAACTGTGGTCAAATGCCCTTTCTGCTGCTGCATGATGTGGTGAAAAGACTGTAGGAAACAAGACTGACAGGCTCAGATGATAATCCTAGTTTATGACAGCAGACAGAAAATCAGGGTAAGGGTTACTTCAGGGAAGTCCATTGCTAAATCAACAAATATAAAATTCTGCCACTGTCCTAAGCCTATTACACAGGGACACAGGTAAATATGAGCTCAGGTTTTAGAGTTAGCAAAGATGAAGTTCAAATCCTACCACTGTGTCACTTTGAGCAAGTCAACTATTTCCTGGAAACCCTAATTTCCCCACCTATAAAATGTGTCTAATAAGAGTACGTTCCTTATGGAATGATGAAAATTAAATGGAAAAATGCTCAATTATCTGCCGCTATCCATGCTCCCCACCCTGGCACTGAAAAAATGGGGGTTATGAACCCACATCTACCACTGACCAAGCTCTCTCTACAGCAGTTTACAGAAAAGAGTTACATAAACTTAGTGCTTCTTTCTAAAATAAAGGATTTCTAAACCTTAGAGTCTAATCCAAATTCTTTTCAATTCTTACAAGGAAGGAGTCCTTAAGCACTCCTGGTTCCCCACCCCCAGAAATTAGTATTAGAGTTAAAAAGGTTGAAAATCTAGTCTTGATTGGAATACATTTTTAACTGAATACATTTTTAAATTTAATCATGCCTCTCCATCTTTCAGAGGTCCCTTTCTAATGGAAGTGGCTTGCTGACAACACAGCTCTGAGTATCTCTTTACAACAAGTAACAACTTCCTCTGTATTTAGAATTTCAAAAACCACTGATAACAGGGCTCGAAAGTGTTGAAGATGTTCTCAATTAGTTTCTAAGAGCCTTCTTTGCCTGCCAATTAATGGCTCCGTAGTGAGCAAGAAGCATTTCCCCACATTCAGAAAAAAAAAAAGTGAGTCACAGGTCAAAAACTCATCCATTTATGGGTGTCTAGATATCAAAAGACATGAGTAAGAATTCTGAAGAAAACCATTAGTAGTTTTCTTCAAACCTGAACAGAATTTTTAAATCCTGGGTTATTAAATGTACTCACATTTAAAATAAGAGGAAGTTACTAGGAGGGAAAAAAGTGCCAAGTGATTAAAATCATAGCCAACACCAAAGGTCAACATAAATATTATAGGACGGCAATTCTGCAACCTCACTTGTATCTGCACTGTGTTCAGTCACACCCAATGACACATCTACCTGCAGCTACCATCCCATTGTGATCTTTCACAACCATGCTACTGAGGTAGGAGATAGGGCATGACAAAGCTGGCTAGGGAAGATGTGACCTGTTAATTACGAGATCCCAGACACATGGGCAGAACAGTTCCCAAAGCTCTGCTAGTGGACTTCTCGGGAGAACTCAAGCAGGTTTTCAATAGGATAGCCTAGACCCAACAATGGGCCTAAGGTGTGAGATCCCAACACCTCTGGGACCCGTGTTTACAAGTTCTCTCAGGACCCATATGTACAAGTTCTTGCGGGTTTCCTCAACATTTGGACAACATGTAAGGATGCCAATGTCAGGAGGAGCCCACTATAGTGACTCTCCTCATGGTAGCCCACCCTGCTTTCTCCAGGATATCTGTCTATATTGGTTTTTCTATTTTATTCAGCCCAACCTCACTCTACAGAGCCAGTTTCTCCCTCACTTTTACTGTTTCAAATAAAACTCTGCCATCCCTTTTTGCTCATTTTGTTCAATTCTTTGTTCGAGACAAGAACTTGGAATCTAACTCCAAAGGGAGAGGTAAGCAACTCAGAACCCAGTAATGTTTAATTGGTGAGCCACTTTTAGAAGGAGCTACTCAATAACACTACTTAAACAAGTTCTCCTTGCTGAGCCAGCCTCTGCCTCCTGGTCCTTGCCAATACTAGCAGTGGCCTTTATTTTATCAAATCTTTAGAAATAAATGACAAGCTTGTAAGTCAAGGAAAAACTGAGGGGCTGCCAGATGGTAGGAAACTAAAGGAATCTAGTTTAGCGCTTTTGCTATAAGATTCTGACAAAATTTGAATAAGGTCTCTGAATGTACAGATATTCAGGAGTCCTAACATTCTGGCAGCACCTTGCATACTTTGAAAATAAAGTCAAATCAGTCTTATTTAGAAAAGGGTAACTAGAACTTCACATCATTTTGCATGATACATAAGTTACTATACATACAACTTCAGCTGAGTTCTGGCATTGGGTAATAGCAACACTTTGTCTTTTTGTAACCAAGAGAGGTTACAGTTAACCAACTGGTTGAAATTCAGGTGTTTTCTTAGCAGAACTAGAGAAAAATGGCATAAATCATCATCTAACAACACTAAGTTATCCAGCATAAGTATAAACCATTTAAACTAAGGAGCCTGAAACAACAGGGATATTATTTCATTTAGTCACTATTAAACCAAGACTGAAATGGCTATAAAAGTAGAACTAGAAAGTCTAACCTCTGTAAGGAACCTATATGGAGTGAGGGAAAAAGTTCTGTGCAGCAAGATCTTTTACTCAGATAGTTATAGACAGTTATACAGTAAACAATTCCATGTACATCTTTCACTATTTCATGCTTTTCAAATCCCTTTTTCAAATTTCATGCTTTTTTCAAATCCCACACCATCTTTGATCCACACTATATAAATTCCAAGAACTACTTTTTCTCTTCTTCTGACTGGGTTTTTGAGTTCATATGTTTCCTTAAAACCAATTTACAGCTGGAAATGGAATAAACTAAGGAGTCATAAGTAGTTTTCTATGCATATTTCTTACCTGTATAAGCTCCTAAGCAGCAATTTAAATGAGACCTGTTTACATAACTGAGCAAAAATACTGATTTACAAGGACAAAATAGACTTTAAATACTCAAAGAAGTGCACTACACAGTTAAATATACAAAGAATCAGACTGCAAAACACTCAGAGAATAAAAGAAAAAAAAGAGGCTGTGTACACTTTGGTACTTGGATTTTCCCATTTGGATCAGGAAGGTGGAAGAAACAGGCCTACACCCCACCCTGTCCCAGAGATCTTCAAAAGATTTAACACTCAAAAGTCACTACAGAGTCCAGAGTATCCACACAGAAAGGCATTCTATGTGTAAATAAAACCCACTCAACAGATAATTTATCCATTCACCTTTAGAGTTCTGAAACTGGGATAACACGAAGGGCACATTTCTTATTTTTATTTCAACATTTAAAATATTCACAGGTGGAGTATTATATTCATTGGCATCTCCATGGAAGATGTACCAAACAAAACATACAAGCATTCCACAATTACAGAATTACATATTTGTGATTATGTGCATGTTTACAGTTTATGTGGGAAAACACCTTTTTTAAAAAAACTTTTGAGTGTTTCACTGTACTAATTTCCATAAAAAGTGAACCACAAAGAATTTCAGGAAATATACCTAAATATTGGTCAGCAGTTTTTAAAAATTTCAAACTTTTATAGTACTCTGCTAACATATCTGTCAGCAACACTCCCATAATTAATACTCAATTCTTTCTTTTTTCCCCCTCAGTAGACAAACCAGAATGTACTTTCATTTCTCCCCCCAAGTCTTTGTTCCTATGCACATTACATATATAAGATCGATCATCATGGCATCTTGACTAGCTACTATAACGAGGTAGGAGTATTCTTCAAAAGAAATTTTTCAGCATTTATGAAGCAAAGCAAACAAGAATAATCAAATTATAACGCATCTTTTTCAGTGATTCTTTAAATAAAATCCCATGAATACTGGAAATTGGCCAAATACTGCTCGTACTTTAAAAGGGAAAGAAGAAAATCCCATTAGAAAGCCCTGCTACTAAGTATTTTAAAGGGCAAAACCTGAGTACTGACATCAATTAAATTTCTTCCTGGGAGAAATCTAAGGAGAAAAAATTTAAACACAAATTAATGTACGCTATCCTTTTCAGTACAAGTTAATTTCCTTTCTTTTAACCTAGTTCTTGTCTTTTTGTATTAAGTACACAAAGATTAAAAATTTTGGTATATCATATCTAGTAACAATGAAATGAATTTAGCCGTCAATTTACCAAACTGCTAGGGAAAATACTCCTTGTATGAAGAGTTTATTAGGCTAGTAAGTGCCAAGGTAAGAGACTGCAGCACCATCTCTGCATAAGCAGATTATTCAAAATGCATACATCTCAAAATTCATATAAACCTGGAAATTTATCCATCCTTTTCATCTACACCAAAATCAAAATTCTGTGTTCTAAGTACCCTTTCTATGTGCCAAAAATAAGGAATACTTTACAAAAATATCCAATTAACAGGACATGTATGTTACCAAATAAAGTGGGGGTATCAATCAAGAATAATTCATCTAAAACACATACAGTATTTTGAATACTTTGGTACTGAATTTGATGACTAATAAGCTACCAGAAGAGAAATTTCCTATTTTACCAATTTGTACCTATTAGGGGTACTGCAAAATGCACTAAAATTCATCTCAAGAATCTAAAATACTAGAAAAGCTACTAGGAAAGGAAAAAAAAAAAAACAAAACTACCAGTATACATAGCTTGGTAGCTGATTTTCAAATTAACTGGCTAACTATTCTACTACAAAAATTTTAAACATAGGAATCAAACTTTGTAACAGAATAGTGCAATTATCTGATATGGCAGCCCTTAACGGCAGTAATCATTGGAGATCTGCTACCCTAATTTGTCAATAATAATTTTTTACATGTCTATAATCTTTTTTAAATTCTACCTGTAATTACGTCCCATGACTGTGATCAAAATCTCAAAATAGCCTATGTATATCATTTAGTTGGAAGAAAATTCTTTCTTCTTCACATGCCATCCTCCTTATCAGTTTACTTTACATTCTTTTCCTAAGGCACACCATGCCCTATTTATTGCTGCAAAGCCCCTGTAATCTGTGCCTCAATCCACCTGTTTCATCATCATGGTAAAAAACAAAAACCACGTAAAATGTATTAAAACTAAGTAATATCAAGTCTAGAAAGCCATTGTCCAGTAGATTAATTGCAAAATAACCAACTCTACTGAAGCAAAGGCCAAAACCCTAAATATATGCTCTTACTCCTAAAAACTGACCACGTTACCTACTATGACAGTAAAGCTCAGCAGTATCTCTGGCTACACATAACCCATACTCAATGTTACAAAATAAAATGTTAGGCCATTTTTATTGTGAATGTAAGCTTTCATAATGTTTATTAAATCCTAGTCTAATTTAACAATATCTGATTTTATAGACACAGTCCCATGGTAAACATGTTTACTAAGTGAAAGCTAATCAGACATCTAAGTCCTTATTTTCTGTGGACTAAGCAATAACTACACAGAACACTATGAACAATAATATACACTTGCTCAGAGTTTTCATACAAGACATTATCAAACTACACCTGCTAATAATACTTAATACAGTAGAGTTAGTGATTGTAGTTCTTATACGATTGAAAGTACCTTATTGAGATAACATTTTGACAGTTTCACTGACTTTTCCAAATTAGCATAATATATTTAAGGAAAAAAATATAGGATAAAATGAAAATTGAACATGAAGAGATTGTTATTAAAGGAAAATGAAATAAGGAAAAAACAAGAAAAGTCAAACGTTGATGTGAAAAAGTCAAAAGTATACAGCTGGTTGGGAGGGAACAGATCAAGTATGGATTTCACAAATCCAAAGTTCAAAAACTCAATGCAATAGAAATCCTCTTTAAAGTGAAAGCTGACTTAAAACTAATACATCTATAAAATTGTTACTTTGGGCCTTAAACAGTACCTAGTCTTTTGTCAAAAAAGGCCACAACAGTTAAATGATTGGAATTACTTTTTTTATTTTACACTAGGTGGTGGGCACAAAGCAATCCTCCTTAATAAAGTTGACAATTATCTTCACTCAGAACATTTTTAATAACGCACATTAAAAAAAAGTATTCATCTTACAAATTGTTCTGCAATCCAAATATACAACAGCTTGGAAAACAACGTTTAGAAAACAAAAGCCAATGTAAAAAGACAGTAAAACAACTAGAACAGTACAGGTTTTATGGCTCAGATTCTACAGTTTTCTTACTGCATCATCAATATCAGAAATCTGCTCCTTCAGCTGGCTCCACTGCTCCGGATTTAAAGAAATACCTAAAACGAAGTTTACAAAGTTAAAGCCAAAAAATCTCTTCAAGCCTTCTTGAGGATTTTCATAATTCCAACTAATACTTTACAAAACTTGCCATTTTGTTCTTTGTGGGATTTTTATTTTTGCAGTGCTGGTAATCAAACTTGGAGCCTCATGCATGCAAAGCATCTACTTTACCACTGAGTCACACCACCAGCCCCAAGATGGCCATTTTCAATGGCACAATTAAGAGTCAAATCTTACGATTGTTAATTATAACTCTTAATTACAAAGACTCATCATAATTTCCTAAACAGATCAAACCTATATTAAATCTGACTTTCCATGGTGGCTCCTTTGTCTATTACAATGAGAACAAATGATGATTTGAAGATATACCTGGCAAGGTACAAGCCAAATGGGCAAGCCCAGATTTGGCATGTTGACACCCTCACTACAACCAGTTGGTTCTAACATTTGCCCCAAATTTCAACAGGATTTCAGGATGAATGACTCTGTGCGGAGTCCTCCCAAAGGCATTCATTTCAATTTGTAAAAATCTCTCGGACATGACTCACAAAGGACTTCTAGAGTGAATGAATAGGTATGTAGGTATGAGAGTACATTCTGCAGCCAAGCTGCATGCTGTCAGGGTTCAAATACCAGCCTTCACTAAAACTAACTGTATGACCGTAGAAAAAAATTACATTATCTTCTGAGTTTCAGTTTCCTCCCCATTAAAATGGTGCTTTCACATTAAGGGTTGTTGCAAATTATTAAATAAGATTAAATGAATAAAGAACTTAGTATATCACCTAACGTAAGTAAATACTTGAACTAATATATTTCTCAAGAAAACTGCTAAGAGCAGGAAACTGAAAAGCAGAATATACTGAGACAATACCTAGGAAGCACTTTAAGGTTATCAAATTGTTTCAGGAAATGTTTCCAGGAACAAAATGTGGTATTAGCCACTCTGGAACAACCTGAATGAACAATCTAGAAATGGCTTCAACAAGAAAACACGAAAAGGTATGAAAATATACAGAGGTGGTCTTTAATAAATCCCAAAACTGCATAAAGCAAACAAGGGGTACCTTTAAAACTGACAGGCAGGCAGAGCAGTACTAAACAAGCACTTTTTTTAATCAGCAAAAGATCAATTTAGAGCAACTATCTAAATATATAAATTTGGATCAGCTCAACAAATAAGTGTTCTCTAGCTAATTGGTTAACTGAATAAAGTATGTTTCTACACACAAACCGGCTTGGGACTTGAGGAAATAGAAATGGAAGGAGGACAAAGACCAGTTGAAGGATACTGTTCTAGAGAATATCCTTTAGGACTGAATAAAGGGGAGACACTGGAAACCAGGAGTTTCCCATTTCTGATTTTACAACTTTGTAGACAGTGTCTAAAATCTTCAGAAATGCTAAAATATTAAAATTACATTCATTTTTCCCCACAGCCCCTCCAGCATTTGTTATTGGTTGATTTTTCCATATACACGGTTCTTTCTGGAGTGAGGTGGAATCTTAACGTTGTTTTGATTTGCATCTCTCAAATGACTAGTGATGCTGAACATTTTTTCATATATTTATTTGCCATTTTTATTTCTTCATCTGAGAAATGTTTATTCATTTCAGTTGCCCATTTTTGGATTGGGTCTTTAAATTTGAGAGGTTTAATTTTTTTGAGTTCTTTGTATATTCTAGATGTTAGACCTTTGTCTAGTAGATAGCTAGCAAAAATTTTTTCCCAGTCTGTGGGTTTTCGCCCTGCTCTATTGGTGATTTCTTTTGCTGTGCAAAAAGCTTTTTAATAGCAGGTGGTCCCAAGCACTGATTCTTTGTATTGTTTCCCGTGCAGTCAGGATTCTGTTCATAAATTTTTTCCCTACCCCTATGTCTTCGAGGATTCTTCCTATTCTATTCTCCAGTAAATTTAGTGTTTCTGTTTTAATGTTCAGATCTTTGATCCACTTCGATTTGAGTTTAGTACATGGTGAGAGACATGTATCTAGTTTTAGTTTTCAACATGTGGTAAGCCAATTTTTCCAGCACCATTTGTTAAATAGACTATCCTTCTTCCAGTGAGGGTGTTTGGCTCCTTTGTCGAAGATGAGGTATTTGAGTGTGTTTGGGGTTGTTTCTGTATCCTCCAATCTATTCCATTGATCCTCAGGTCTATCTTTTTGCCAGTACCATGCTGTTTTTAACACCGTAGCTTTATAGTATAGTTTTAGGTCGGGGACTGTGATGCTCCCTGCTTTTCCCCTGTTGCTTAGGATCCTTTTTGCTATTCTTGGTCTCTTCTGGTTCCATGAAATTCATGATTGTCCTTTCTAATTCTAAGTATGTTAGTGGTATCTTGATTGGAATTGCATTAAATCTGTATAGTAGTTTAGGAAGTACAGCCATTTTCACTATGTTGGTTCTTCCTAACCAGGAACATGGGATGTCTTTCCATTTTTTGATATCCTTTTCAATTTCCTTTTTTAGAGTGCTTTAGTTTTTGACGTAAAAATCTTTTACTTCCTTTGTTAGATAGATTCCTAAGTATTTTATTTTTTGTGTGCAATTGTGAAAGGTATATCTTTTGTTATTTCTTTTTCGGTGCATGTATTGTTTGTGTATAGGAATGCTGGGAATGTAGACTGGTCCAGCCACTGTGGAAATCAATATGGAGATTCCTCAAAAAACTACAACTGGAGGTTCCATTTGACCCAGCTATTCCCCTACTGGGGATCTTCCCAGAAGAATTAAAATCGTCATACCACAGGGATGTATGCACAACCATGTTCACAGCAACACAATTTATAATAGCTAAGTCTTGGAAACAACCTAAATGCCCAACAACCAATGAATGGCTAAAGAAAATGTGGTTTTTCTACACAATGGAGTACTATACAGCCATAAAAAAAGGATAAGCTAGAGTCATTTGTATGTAAATGGATGTTCCTTGAGAACATACTTTTAAGTGAAATAAATCAGACACTCGTGAGTACACATCGAATTGTTTCTCTGATATAAGAAAGCACAACTGTAAATAAGGACAAAGAGGTGTAACATGTTATATAAAAGGAAGATAATATACAAAAAAGAGGAGTACTAGAAAGAAAGAAGGGGGTAAAGCAGAAAGGCAACAAAGGAAAGAAAAGGGAAAGGGAAAATATGGACAATTATGACTAAACCTGCTGTAAATAGGGAGGGAGGGAACAGAGGGGAGGGGTGGGGAAGAGGGGGGAGAACCAAGATGCATCATGTACAGGTACAAAATAAATGTGATGAATGTGACCATTATATGTAAAAAATAATTAATTAATTAATTTAAAAAATAAAATTACATTCAAATAAATTAGCAACCAATTAAAGTGGTATTAGAAATGTTATTTTTCTGTGTTTTATTTCCAAAAGATGAACTTAGGACATTTCATTGGGAAAAGATTAATTAACTTGCCCAAAATGATTATAAGAATCACCTGACCAAGGCTCATTTTTGCCCTACAATATTCATTTCAATTTTCAGTAAGGTAGATACTTAGAAATGTTTTAATTTACTCTTAACATTAGAACCAAACTGAAGAAATGAAGCCTTACCTTTTCTTCCTGGTTTCATTTCACCCTCTGGATCCATCCAATATTCTCTAATATCAATTAGAACTTTCCCTTTAAAGTCCCGAACACTGACATATCTCATTTTCCCAATCTGCAAAAAACCAAAAACATAAAAAAAGGTGTTCCTTCCAACAGTGATATCTGTTTTGGCAGCAATACCCATATTTATATTCACAACTTGCTGCAAAAGAATTCTACTTTTAATCATAAAAATGACTATTTTCTCAGTATCAAAACTGTAACCAACAGAAATCACTGTTTTAAAAAAAATTCTCAAAAGACAGAATGAAATAAAGCATACCTCCCATTCCCAATCATTTTTAAATTTTAAAAACATCAATAGTAAAACAGTAAAGTTGCTACGGAAAACAATTATGGAGGTTCCTCAAAAATTAAAAATAAAACTTAGTATGATTAGCAATCTCACTTTTGAGTACACAGTCACATATCAATGATAGAGTATGTTCTAAGAAATATGTCATTAGGCAACTCTATCATTATGTGAATGTAAGAGTTTACTTAGATAAACTAAGACAGCTACATTGTCACCAGGCAACCTATCTTATGGAATAATCACTCTATGTTATGTAGCTCATCAATGACTAAAAGGTTATGAGGTACATGGCTTTACGTATGCCCAAAAGAACTGACATCAGGGTCACCAAAAAATAAAAGGAGTGATTAATGTACGTGGCTAAAATACAGTGAAAGACATTACCATTATCCCCCTGAAAATGTTCCCCTCCCTTCAAACACACTTATCATTCTTGCCATTTTCTGAAGTAGTTCTAGAAGTCCCCTTTTGTCATGAGGTTTGATCAAACACACAGAAATGCTGCTGCCAAGAGTGCTATCAATGGAAAGGAAGGCTCACAAAAAAATTAAGAGTATACCGTCATCCACCTTTATTCACCAGATCTGACACCATGAGACTTCTGTCTTATCCCCCAAGTCAAATGACCATGAAAGGTAAACATTTGAATTAATTCGGACTATGGAGGCAACCACAACAGTGCAACTAAAGACACCCATCAAAAGAAAAAACCACCTTTCAGAAAGTGTCAAGAACAATGGAGTAAATGTGCTCAAAGCAAGCAATTATTTTGGTGGGAAGGGAGAATTAATGGTAATGTGGTTTTCTGTAGTCAATTTTTATCAAATGTCAACATTCACCGTATTTGTCAATCACATCCTGAGTTTGCCCACCAATGTTCATAACTGCATTATTCACAACAGCCAAGTAGAAGAAATTCAGATCAGATGTTCATCCACAGATGAATAAACAAAATGTGGTACACACATACAATGGAGTATTACTCAGAAAAGGAAATTCTGTCACATGCTACAGCTGGGACAGATCTTGAACACACTGTGCTAAGTGAATAAATCAGTCATAAAGCAATGGTAATGCTGTTCGATTCAACCCACATGAGATAACTAAAGTCTAAAGCAGTCAAAATCACAGAAGCAAAAAGAAAAATGGTAGCTATCTAGGATGGGGCGTGGGGAGGGGGCGCAAGAGTTGTTTCTTTTTAATGGGTATAGTGTTACAGTTTTACAAGATGGAAAGATTCTGAAGACCTGCTTCACAATGTAAATAAAACAGTGTCTTTCTAACCACAATTTTAAAACTTACTAGCAAGCAAAATCTTGCAGTACAAACTACAACCAATAGGAATTCACAGATTTGGCTAGCAACACTGCCTTAGCAACCATTCTGAATATAGGAATCCCAAGTTCTATCAACAGCAACATAAACGTTTCCCTTTGACATTCATTTCAAATAACATCTTCAATATACTTCAATCACAATCAAATTGAGAACTTAAAACTATTCAGAGAAAATTATTTTTCAAAACTTTTATTCTGGGGGTTGGGGATTTAGCTCAGTGGTAGAGTGGTTGCCTAGCAAGCGCAAGGCCATGAGTTTGATCCCCAGCACCAAAACAAAACAAAGCAAAACAAAACTTTTATTCTGCTACTTAACAGAAACCACAAATTCCAGAGAGTGGATGGAAAAGGCTTTATTCAACAAGTACCTGCTAGCATTTTTCCAAAATTCACTAATAAGACCAAGTGGGGCACTGGAATACAAACATATAGGTCAATGGATTAGAATGCAAACCAGAAGTAGGGACATATTTAATATAGCACCCTTTTTCTTTACAAAGACCTAAAGTAACTCAAAGGAAAGGAAACTAACAAATGGATATCTACCTGTAAGGGGACAGGATCTTGATCCTTATCTCACAACTTAGAGAAATAATCCTCCACTGACCACAGATTTAAAACACAAAAACTGAAACTGTGGCGAAAGGATAGACAAAATATGTCCTGGATAGGATAAACAGTCCATAAAAAGGGGGAAGGGGGACTGATAAAATTACTTCAGCTGAAGAATTTGGCCTTCCAGATGAGCCTAAAAAAGAGCAGGTGCAGATTCACTTAAAGGAGATAACTGTGCAGGAGAAGAGTAGGGGAAAAAAAAAAAAATGAACTGATCTGAATTTAAACTATATTACTTTAAAAAGACTATAATTTTCCGTAAGTTAAAAAAAAGTTGAATATACTTATTTTCAACAAAGGCTATATACCCAGTAATATAGTCTTACAACAGGTCAAACAACCTAATTTTTAAAAAAAAGAACATATTCTTCACAAGAGATATGAAAATAGCCAAAAAAAAAAAAAATACCAAAGATGTACAATGAATTAAGACATTAGGAAACGTAAAGTAAAACCACAATAAGTTATTACTTTATACCGATTAACATTTTAGTTCAATAAAAAAAAATTTTACAAGATGAACTTGCCCAACAGCAACCTCTCCCTGGAGAAATGATTAAAATTCACAATTGTTACAAAAAATTAGAAAAGTGATGAGGAGATAGTTGAAAGATATATAAAAGTAGAATAAAGATCACTGTAACCTTATGGTATAGGAACAAATAGCAATCAGATGTCAGAATATATATTTTCACACGCATCTATCTAGAGACTAGCAGGAAAAATATAGCATATACATCACACCAGGTATGGTTCTTAAAGAGTGTTTTTGATTCCTTGAGCCCCTCAGAGACTCTGATAAAGGCAAGGAATAACCCCCTTTCAAATACAAAAAATTAAAATTAAAACACAATTATAATTTCACAGGCTCACTTAAAGCTATTCATGCCTTCACCTGGAATAAAAATATTTGACCTGTAATGAACATTTTCAAAAAGCAACATTTCAGCCATAAATTATCAAATCAACTAATGTAGTATTACTGATCCTTTGTGCCCAAGTCTGAAGAAAAGAACAGCTGAGTCCCCTGCTCCAATTATTCTGAGCTTAAGAGGTACTAAGTAATTACAACATATTTCTCCAGTATGTCTTTATCATCACAAATGTCATCTCAGGGAGACCATTTCTCTTTATACAGTGAAAACAGCTTTCAAAATAATTTAAAACTCTCATCAAAAAAAAAAAAAAATTCATTGAAGTATGTAAGAAAATTAAAGTCATCTGAAATCACACTGCACTGGTAATAGTTGATAAGGGTTCTACCCTGAATAAGTCAAGAGGATTGCCACAAGTTTGAGGCCAACCATAGTGAGACTTTCTTTCAAAACAAAACAACATGGGGCTGCAGATGTAGCTCAGTGGTAGCACCCTTTTCTGGCACATGTAAGGCCCTGAGTTCAATCCCCACTACTTTAAAAAAAGAAAACTATCTTATAGCTACTACAACAATTTGGATTTTAGATCTATTTGTTTTCAGCAAGGCATCCTAAAAGATTCTAACATTTGATGGCACAGCAACATCTAAAAACATTCTGCTCTGTAGGAGCTGTCTCCAAAGCACTTTCTTGATATATGGAAAATTCATAACTGTTTTTTAAAAAACCTTGTAAAATATAGTGGGATTATTATTTTTCCTTCCAAAAATCTTCATCCATCTTCCTAACAGTTACAAAGCCACTACTACTAAAAAAAAAAAAAAAAAAGAAGGCCTCATTTAATATTTATGTACTATAGTGTGCTCTTCAGTTGATTAAAATTTATTATAGTCACTGAAATATTTTTCTGAGACCCAAATTTCCATTTTAAGGAAAACCAATGAAATTAAGTATCATGTATCCTAGATTATCTATACTAGTAAGTCTGTGAAAGTTACCTCATGGTTCCTCCTAAAGCCAGACTTCATAAATGTATCTAATGGCCTTAGAATGCTTAGCAACCTTCCAAATGAGGATTTTAAGAACTGAAACTCAAACCCAGCCTAGGCAACTCAGGAAAACCCTGTCTTAAAACAAAAAATAAAGAGAGTCGGGGATGTAGCCCACTATCAACAGCCTGGGTTCAATCCTGGGGGGGGGGGGGTGTTGAGGGTTTTGGTTTTTTTGTTGTGCTTTCCCAAAACTATTCTAACAGAATAGACTCTCTAGAATTTTAGTCTTTCTTTTAAAATTAGATAAAATCCATTACAAGGCCAAATACACTCTATTATTACACAAGTATAAGCAGGCATACAGTGAACAAAACTGATGAGAAAAGCCCAAAATAGCTGCCCAGGAAACACAAACATGAAGTTAAAATAACCCAAAGCGGCCCTTTATTCTACCACCCAGTAGGAAGTCTACAACACAGCTCTCTCCTATAGACTTTACATTTCATTCTGTCTCTAAAACACGGCCCACTGCGCTCAGAATAAAACTAAACTCCTGAAGGCCACATAAGAACATCTGCCCTTCACAGACTTCCTATACCTACTCTCTCAGCCAGACTTTCCAGACTCTGGCCTACTTACAACTCCTACCCAATCCAAGCTCTTTCTCACTTTAAGGCATTAACACAATCCCCTCTACTAACACTTTTCTTTGCCTTGTACTTTGCATGACTGGCTCTTCCTCCGGGTCTTAAAAGTTTAATGTCAATTCCCTAGAACACTTACTATCTCCTAGTAACGTGCCCCTTTATTTCTCAGCCCTTCCAATAACTATTTTTATATTTATCTGTATCATTTTTGTCCCCATAAATCCCATGGAGCTACAAGACTGCATCAGCTGCAATCCACAACCTGGCAGAGCCTGCCTGAATAAAAACACAGAACACACTAAGCATTCAATTTATTACCCACTCTAAGCAATGAGGATCCTGTCAGAATCCTTTCTCATGTCAAATATTTTTTATGGAGCCAAGTGTGATGGCCCATACCTGTAATTCCAGCACTTGGGTGGCCAAGGCAGGAGTAAACTTAGGCCAGCCTGAACTAAAATATTGAGACCCTACCTCAAAAAAAAAGAAAAGAAATATATGTTCTCCATCAATATAGTTATCGTCATACCTCTAATACTTGTTATATCTAGATCTCTATAATATTAACATAGCGTGCCCCGCATTCCTCTAGGTTATCAAAGATGGGATAAATTAAAGGTTTTAATTTGTAACTATTCATTTGCACTTTTTTCGATTTCTTGATCTAGAAGTAGCACAAAGCAAAATGAACAATATATAACTTCTATTTTCCATTCCACCTTAATCCTGGCATCTCATCTTTGAAAACCACCAGCAGAAGTCTTGGAAACAACCTAAATCCCCAACAACCAACGAATGGCTAAAGAAAATGTGGTTTTTCTACACAATGGAGTACTACACTGCCATAAAAAAGGATAAACTAGAGTCATTCATATATAAATGGATGTTTCTTGAGAACATACTCCAAAGTGAAATAAATCAGACACTCACGAGCACACATCAAATTGTTTCTCTGATATGAGAAACCATAACTGTAAATAAGGACAAAGAGATTTAATAGATATTATATAAAAGGAGGATGGTGTGCAGAGGAGAGGAATACTAGAAAGAAAGAAGGGGAAAAGCAGAAAGGCAACAGGGGAAAGGGGGGGGAAAGGGAAAATATGGAAAATGATGAATGAACCTGCTGTAAATAGGGAGGGAGGGAGGAGAGGGGAGGGGCGGGGGAGAGGGGGGAGAACCAAGATGCATCATGTATAGGTACAGAATAATTGTAATGAATGTGACCATTGTATGTAGAATGTACCAATACATGTTCTTGGTTTAAAATAAAAAAAAAAAAAAAGAAAGAGAAAAGAAAACCACCAGCAGGTCAAAACAAATGCATTTACTAGCCTCACTTTCCACTCAAATGTCTGTATTCTCATTCTTTCCGACTTTTTGTCTCCAAACAATATTTATATCCCTTTGAAATAAGAGTCCTTTTCTTGCTCCCCTTATTGTATTCTTTTATTTTTTCCAACATCTCTCATCTTGACCTACATCCTCTTCTTCCATCATCTACTGGCTCCTCTTGGTTTATGCTGGCTTTGGTCAACAATGCTGATGATTCCACATGAACAATCCTGGCCAGGACTTCCAGGCACTGCAGGAGACCCTACTTACCTTGTCACATTCACAATCCAGTTTACCTCTTCACTGATAGGTTACTTCCTAATCAGTATCTTTGCAATGATCACTGTATCTTCTTCGGGGGAAAAAAATCATCTAATCACAGATAGACTAAAACCTGTAATTACCTCAGCAATCTCACCAGTATCCATTTATCCCCAATTCTTCCTCCCTCACAAACCTTTGTTTTCTGAGACAGGGTCTCACTAAGTAGTTCAGACTGACCTTGCACTCACTATGTAGCCCAGGCTGGTCCAAAATTCATAGCAATCCTCCTGCCTCAGCTTCCTGAGTACTGGGATTATAGGCATGTGCCAACATGCCTGGCTTTTGCAAATTATTTTTGTACAATGATGCCAGTATCAAGTCTCCCTAAAAACAGGTAAGAAACCAAAGAAGTTATACTAGTCCTCTTCAGCTGAATTCATCAACTTGTTCCAAAGCGCTTGCTTCACCCTAACTACTCAACTCACTCTCCTTCACATCAGTCCAAAATAGGGCACCTTATACTGCTACTCCTGCAATAATACACTACCCATACTCCAGAGCCTAATACTTAACAGTACCTTCTCAAAGTTGCTTCCTAAATGTGCAGTTCCTATCAATTTTTTTTTAAATTTCTCTAACGTTTAGCTTTGCGGGGTTTTTTGCATTGTTTTAAACATAGTAAAACTATACACACTCTAGACATTAACAATGATCCAGCATTGTACAAATTACTTCTAAATTGTTGTTATATTTTAATCGATATCTTTAATCAAGAGGATTGTAAATACATAAAAGACTGTTATGCAACATTAGATCAAGGTACCTTTAACAGTCTTCAGATCGAAATAGTAACTCCCCTGGATCCAAGGAAATAAGTGACTTTACCTGAAACATGTTATCATCTCTGCTGCTGCTGCTCTGCTTGGACGAGGACAGAGCTCTCGAAGTTTCACCAGTCTTTTGCTTCTTTACAGGTTTTTCTGGAGCAACTTGCTTTTTCCTCTTTAACTTAAAAGAAAAAGCAAGAATATGGTTAAAATCTGCAGGCAATAACACAACAAATCTCAAATTGAAAAGATTCCACTACTTTTGATGAATTAAGTGTCAAAACACTACATTAAGAAAAAAAAATCCAGCTGAGTGTGGTAGCATATGCCTATAATAAATCCCAGCCCTCAGGAGGCTGAGGCAGGAGGCTCACTGTGAGTTTGAGGTCAGCCTGGGCTACTTAGTGAGTTCAAGGACAGCCTGAACTACATAGCAAGACTCAGTCCTAAAAAACCAAAAAAATCAAATATAAGAAGTGATCAAAAGATACAATGAATGTTCAAACCAAAAAAAAAAAAAAAAAAAAAAAAAAA
>PVJO010005403.1:0-65654 GCA_004026905.1 Hystrix cristata | reverse complement strand
ATCTAACCTACCTACCTAATCATTTCTTCAAACTGTATTCTCAGGATCCTTAAAGATGCTTTAGGCATTACAATGGAATAAGCCAGAGGGAGAATCATTGTGTGTCTTGGGATGCTATAAATTTTCTTTAGAAGAAAAAGACCTGATGCTTTCAAATAAACTTTGAGAATCATAAGCCTCCTGAAGCTAATCAAGCACTTATTTTTTAACCAAAAAAAAAAAAAAAATGGAGGAACAAATTTAACCAATTTATTCCGTTTCTAAAATATGAATGGGTTCAAGCCTCACTCCTGGTACTGGAAAGAAAAAAAAGATTATGAATAGTTTTTCTAAGGCTAGCCTAGTCCAAATGGGATTTAAAGTGTAAGCAAAATTAGAGAGTTAAAAGTTAAGCAAAATTAGAGAGCTCTTTTGTAGCAGGCACTGAACAATGGAAGTCTTAAATTCAAGAACTTCATCACACACACACACACACACACACACACACACACAAATCACTGAAAATAACAATGCGTTAGACTAGCATTCAAAATCAGAACAATGTATCATAAACACCTCTATAGCTCAGTTTGAAAAGTGAGCTAACAGCACAAAAAAAGTAACGTTCCCAGCCCAAACAGTAGAGGGCAATCATAGTCCTTCTTACTGGAAAAGTATCAACCAGTTTCTTAATGTTACTAAATTAACTTAACATACTAAATTAGATAAAGCCAGGTAAAACAGTATATACATATATGTACAACCAAATGAAAAACATGGAAGTATTTACTATAAGTGCTTACAGAATTAACAGTACAATACAATCTGCAAAAATTACTTCATCAAGGAAAAAGCAGTTCTTTAAATCAACATCTAAGTATTCTCTGTGGACTAGTGCATGTCTGGTACATAAAAGTTCAATATGAATTCATTATCTGAACATATCCAAATGTTACACTGACACAAATACAGATTAAAGAGATTTCTTCAACTATAGCTATGTAAGCCTTAGTTCAAATTTCCCAGTTGATGTCACCATCCGTATTTACACGTAAAGGTTCCAACTTCCACAAGTATCTCCCGTAAGATGTCCTTTTTCTCCTAGCTAGCACAGCTTTGGGAAGAAAACAGATAAGGGGCCTGATGCTTTTGAAACCACAGTTTTCTACTATAGTCAATAATTTTTTACAAAGGAGATATACTAATTAGGAAGAATATAACCAACTTACTCCATTTCTAGAATATACATATTTATTCATGTACGTAAACTTCTATGAGGGAAAGATCTCTGTGGAAGACGACCGAGGGGTGAGATGCTCAGTTATGCTCCATGGAGATGTTAAATTAAGTGGAATGTAGAGTTCTCTCTCGGAGGACTTGTCGTCTAATGCTGAAAAAGCCTATTCTGTCAAAATGGGTCATTTCATCTTAACTGTGCTAAAGAAGAAATCAAATCAAGCAACATTCTAACTTAAAAGGTCTAAAATTCAGTAATCCTTGTGGACAAAATAAACACCAAAGACTAATTTAGAAGGCTATCGAAATTAACATCTATCTTCAAAAATTCAGGTAACTTGGCCCATGACCACGAACAATACCTACAGATCAGGCAGAGTTCTAAACAATGACAAATAGTGTCTCTGGCCTAATTAAAATTCTATTCCCCTAGAGTCTAAGGAAGTGGTTCTGCAACTTTCAGGTTCCTAAAGGTTCTCCACAGAAGACTTCAGTCTAACTCAGGGCCTGCTAGTACGGATACATCCATTCTCATTTAAATATTCTGATATACTTTTCACTATCCTCCAGAATTGAGCCATACTGCTGAATTAAACATAAAAAACAAAAATGACATGGCACAGTAAGTCACCTTTTTGTCAACTTCACTGTCAGAATCGCTGCCCGAAGAGCTTGAAGAAACAAGTTCCTTTGATTTAGGCATTCTGAAAGAAAAACAATTACAAAAATAATTTCCAAGTTGTTCCACCATCTTTAACTTAACTCTCTGTCAATCAAAAAATTAATGAGTTTTATAGTTCATATACCATTTTATGGTACTTTTAAGAGTTGTTACGCTGAACACAACATACAACACGAAATTTTCTGAACCCCATTAAAAGAACTAAATGCCATATACACATTCCTCATTTCTATCTTTCTCAAAGGCAATTGGGTTTTCTTCTTTTTTTTTTTTTTTTTGAGACAGGGTCTCACTATGTGTTCAGACTGGCCTTGAAGTTAGTGTGCAGCCCAGGGCTGGCCTTGAACTCATGGCAATCCTCCTGCCTCTGCCTGCAGACTGCTGAGATTACAGGCGTGTGCCAACATGCCCAGCTCATCCAACTGAGTCTTTTAACACTTCACTCTAGAGGGGACAGAAATTTACAGGTAGCGTAGATTGCAAGACAGCAGCAGACAATAACTACTGTTAAAGCCAGATGAAAGGTAAGTAATTGTAGTCAGTACTGCTTTACACTTCCACTAATGAAATTAGACCTAATATAGGATTTTAGAATTATTCACTGAGAACAGACCCTAACATTCACATGAAAGGACAGTTTTATGCAACTGTGATATCTAATTAATTTTGCCATTACAATTACATCTTTTATCTATTCTGTATACGTTGACTCTCTTTGACCACACCATCAAATAGCAGGTCTTAATTCAGTTCATAAAATTACACATAATTTGCAACATTTTACACTGATCTTCTACTCTGGAGTGTAATTAAAATTGGATTTGTTTATAGAAAGGGCAAAACCCCTCCCTTCCATCGTCTAGTGCTTTACTTACAAGTCAGTGTTTACTTGGTGCCTGAGAATAAAACAGAGAGCAGACTACCTGAAAGTCTAAATCCCAAATTTCAAGTAATTCCAAGGCACTTACAATACTAGATTGTAAAATGATGATTATCTTTTGCTCTCCATCTCAAGAGACCAGGTCCTATTAATTTTTGCATGGCCACAAGAGCTTAACAAATACACTACGAATGTTGAATGAAGACAAAATACTTCGATTTCTCCTCACAAAATGAAAAATCACAATCCAGCTCTCTAGATTAAACTTCTATTAGCATTGGCATTGAATGAGGTCAATATAAAAGAAGTGGGTCATCCCAATTCTGGCCATTAAATTTCAAAAAGTTCAAACTATGCACAACACAACCATGCTGATTTTAAGTGATAAAAAGAAGACAAGAGTAAATTCATGGGGAGCAGCAGCGTTCCCAATTACATCTCAAACATTTTTCCAGTTACTACTCCATTTTAGGAGGTAATCTCCAATACCAATTTAGTTCAGTTTTCTAATGCTAACTGCTAATACAACTGCCCGAAAACCTTTTTTAGAAAGGTAATTAAATGGAATATAACCTATTTTTCACTTGCAAACAGCCAGGCATAACCACCTTCCATTAATAAAAGTTGCCTGGGGGCCTAAAATCATTCCAAGGAACTACCTTGTAGCAACCCAAATGACGTCTATTCAAGAAAAAAACAAGATATTGGTAACCAAAGCCAGCATCGTTGTACTTTTGACGAAATGCTCTTAATGGGACTTTACTGTTCCGAAGGAGGGGGGGGCTCGTAATTCAGACAAATGGTAACTGAAGAAGCTATATTGTAAAATACAGTCAAAACGCAACTGAAAAAGGAAAAAGGCTCTTCGGCCTTGTTGAATGCGTCGGGGAAGGATTAGAGAAAACGAGGTGAAGAGAACTGGGAATGAAGGGCGCATGACTCGGTACAACGCGAGCGTGCGAAGCACCGGGGCCCGGCGGGGGCTCCCCGGGGCCGAGCGGCTGCGGGAAGCCCAGGCTGCGACGGCTCGCGCGAGGGGGACAGGCTGGTCGGAGGGGGCGTGGGAGCGGCGAGGTGCGGAGGAGTCCGTGTGGGAAGAGGAGGGACTTGCACCAAGCGCCATTTTCTCCTCTCGAAGCCTTCCCTCGCCCCGCACACCAGCCATCTTTCCCCCACCGCCCCTTCCCCTGGTCCGCCCCCCCACACCCCAGCGCCTCCCTTTCTGGGGGCCGAGTAGGGGCTCCCCGCGCGCCCCGCCCGGCCCGCCGCCGCCGCATTGTCCCGGGGGCGCCCCTGCCCGGCCGCGCCCCGCCGCCTCGACGGCTTCCCAGAAACGGTGTCTACCACGGAGAGCCCGCAGCGCGCCGGGCGAGGTCGGGAAGCGAGGGGGAGCGGAACCGCTGAGTTCCGAGGGAAGGGGGAGGTCAGGCAGAGCCGCTATTTCCCGCGGCCGCGGAGGGGCCCGGCGGGGGTACGAGCAGCTACCAGCCCTGCTGGGAGAGTGAGGGTCGGCGAAGTAGGGCTCCGGGGGTGGGGGCGGGGGCCGCGCACTCACGCTCCGCTGCCGCAGTCCACAGCCTCCTGCTCGCTCGCTCGCGACTGACAGAGAACCGGAAGTGACGGCAGTTTAGAAACGCCGGCCCCGCCCCGCTGGAACCATGAACACGTGATGGGGCGTGGTCTCCTGACCCAGACCCTTTCCAGGGCCTTAAAGGGACCCCTCTCGTCCTGAATGGATGCCGTTATAGCAAGAAGGCAGAAAGATTAGACCTGACCTGAGAGGGAGTGAAGCTGCTGCTGGAAGACGACGAATGAGAATCACAGAGCTTTGCGCTTGTTCTATAAATGCTTGTCTATTGGAATGAAGAGACAAGTTGAAAACCATCAACGCACTGGCCCCTTTTCCCAGCAATGGACCTCCTTCTGCCTTCCCACCCTTAGTATTTCACTCTGGTTGCTGAAATCCAAAGGAAAAAAGCTAAAGCCACAGCGTTTAATTGTCGAAAAATATAAGATTTTTTTGCAGAAGTCCTTGTCCGCACAACCTCTATCCCTAAATTGAAGTCCTGGAGGTGCAAGATGGTTTACAAAATGCAAGAGAAATCCGTTCTACAAGCTGATAGATTATTTGAATATGTATCTGTTGAAAGTCTACTACAGCCAAGAACTAATATCGCCTTATTTATTCAACAAATATTTAGCAAGCACCCACTTTGTGACACATAATGCACGCGGCATTTTACATTATTACTCATCCTTACGAGCACTTTCCAAAGTAGGTGTGATTATTATATTTGTTTCATAGATGCGGAACCTGAGAATCGACGTGATTTAATAAATGATTCCGGGAGCTCAGAGGGGCGGCGGCGGGGTACGCGCTGCGCCCGGGCGCGCCCCCACTGTCCCGGGCGCGGAGCCTCGTGGTGATGGACGATTTGGGTTATGGAAAGCGGAAATGTACTAAGCAAGGGCCATCAGGAGCCCACGAGACACGTTTTGGAGAGGACAAAACTGAAGACCTTGAAGAGGCTCTGTTCTCTTTTAAAGAGTTTCTGAAAACCAAGAACCTCAGCCTGTCGAAAGATGACACGAGCAACAGTAGAATCTACCCAAAGGAAGCCTCGAGGTGCTCCCTGGAACTGGACCCCGGCTCCCCGACCACCCAGGCTGTGGGCTTCGGCCTGTACTATCAGCAGGCATTTTTTGAAGACCTGACAGGGGCTGGTTGACCTCCTGGATGAGGACGATGATGGGGAGGACGGGTGGAATGGGGCTTATCTGCCATCTGCTGTGGAGCAGACTCCTCGTCCCAGGCCACCACCAGTACATCCCCTTGCGGCGCCTACCTTTCCTTCTTCTCCACCCCGTCGGAGCTGGCAGGGACCGAGTGTCTGCCCTCATGGACAATGAGTGACACAGACTCACACATCTCCCCAGCGTCCCCATCTGGGAGTCCGGGCACGGACTTGGCAGCTCATGGAGAGTCCTGGGGACACAGACAGCTGCGGACGCTGCAGGTAAGTTACGAAGCACTGAAAGATGAAAATTCTAAGCTAAGAAGAAAGCTGAATGAGGTTCAGCTTCTCTGAAACTCAAAGAGAAATGGCGAGGACGCTGGAGCGGAAGCTGGAAGCAAAGATGATCAAGGAAGAGAGTGACTTCCATGACCTAGAGTCGGTGGCACAGCAGGTGGAGCAGAACCTGGAGCTGATGACTAAAGGGGTTGTGAAGGCAGAAAATCATGTCATGAAGCTGAAACAGGAAGTAAACTTGCTCCAGGCACAAGTTTCTAACTTCAAGAGAGAGAATGAAGCCCTCTGGTCTGGCCAGGGCGACAGCTTGACAGTGGTGAAACAGAACATGGATGTGGCCCTACAGAACCTCCGCGCAGTCATGAACAACGCACGCGTCCATAAAGCAGCTGGTTTCTGGAGCTGAAACGTTGAATCTTGTTGCTGAAATCCTTAAATCTATAGACAGAATTTCTGAGGTTAAAGATGAGGAGAACTCTTGAGACCCGCCGGGTGCTTTCAGCTCCCAGCTCCATGTACCTGGATCACTGCCGCTCGTCTGAGCGTGCAGCTGCCTCCCAACTGTGCATCCTCACCAGAATATAGTATTTATCATGAGACCCTGATTCTGCAACCTAATACAGTATTATTGGTCACCTGATAGGAGTGGCACCTGGGTGTCCCACCAGTAGTTTATAAATGGTCCTTCTTGGTGAAGTTCTGTTTTATAGATTCAATAATCTATTGGGAAGGATTTTTATAAAATCTAGTGGTTTTTAAAAGAAATACTAAACAGCCATTCTGCAGTAAGTATTTTCCATCATCCCATTAATCTAACTAGAGGGTGCCTTCAGCGAGTCCTCCCTGGTGCTGCAAGTTGAGAACGCTGAGCAGCTAGGACCGAAACACGTGCCTTTCGCTATCACTCAGTGCCCAGCTGGCTGACAGCTCGCAGTCGTGGTCTTCACAGGGTGGCTCCTGTGGTCAGCGGTAGGAGTGCGGAGGCACCTGGTGGGTGCTGCTGTCTTCCCACCCAGATGCACAGGTTACGAGGTCACACATTCCATGTTAGGGAACCATTAGAGCTGCCCGCTTGTAAAGCTGTTTTTGGCTGGGGGTTTGGTCCATGTTTCAAGTGGCATTTTGTACAGTGAAGGTAGGATTCAGGGTGTAGTGTGCAGAGACGCCTGGGGTAGCACAAGGCCCTTGGGCTGTCTTTGTTTTTCCTACGAGGGGGTGGAGGTGGGGCACAAGAAGCACCCTATGCTTTGTTGGCTATTTTCCTGTACTTGGTTTTGTTTTAATAAGCTTAACTCTAAGCCGTCTTGTTTGAATAAATTCCGAAGCTCAAAAATAAATAAATAAATGATTCAACCTTGCACTGTCTAACACATTATTACCTACAGAGGGAGAGTGGAAAAACTCCACCCACTCCTACTTTATGCAGTGTCAGGGAGGTTAGATGACCACTTTCAAAAAAAGAAACACTAATTGTATAATTTTGTGTATATGAAGTTCCAAATACAGACAAAAGTTAATCTGTAGGATGGATGTCAGGCTGCCCTGGAGGATATGATTGGGAACAAGCAGGGCGGAAACTGCTGAAGTGCTGAAAATATTGGTCTGGGTAGGTGGTAGAGGTATATAGAGATAGAAAATTTCACTTAAAATTTAAGAATTTAACAACGCACAGGCTGTGCTTCAGTAAGAAAGTCTGAAAATAGCTGGGATTGGTGGCTGGGCCCTGGCAGGAATGGATGTGGTTCTGCTACCATAATGCTGGGCTCCTGTCCCACAGTGACAAAGAATGAAACCACACACTGAGGAGGTGGGGTACAAGCAAAGTTATTTAAAAGATATGAAAACAAAAAAGTAAAAGATATAAAGGTAAGAAAGTCAGGCTCCTGCTACCCAGGAGGGAGTATTGAGTGGGGTATCTATGAGGGCTCTTTGTCTAAGGGTGTTTAAGGTTTTTAGAAGGGAGTTTAAACCGTTGTATAAGCAATATAATCTCTACCCTGTAGGAGATGACATACTTCTTAGGGTCTAATCTCTGCTGTGTTCGTGCAAGGCCTACATGACCTTGAAAACTGGCCTGCTTGGTCCTGCTCACGAGAGGTCCCAGGCAGTTGAAGGCCCCAAAACTTCAAGTGCTCATAGGTGGGGCCTTTCAGAGGAGGCTGCATCTAGGATGCGTGAATATGGGCTAAAGGTGTGTGATACATGGATTAGTCCCCTAGTTGGATTAGCATAGTTCTGTGTGTGACTGAATGGGTTTGTGAAATTTTTAATCTAATAAAACAAAAAGGAGCCATGAAAATAAACACTGACACTGCTCCCCATTTTGGGACCCTACACACTTCCACACCTATCTAGAAAAAGCATGCCTAGCACCCAAGGTAAACTGAGTGCACATCTCCATCCTCTCTCCCTCTCTCTGCCATCTCCTCAGTGCTGGAGACAGACCCCAGGCCTTCTCTTGCAACAAAAGTTTGCATTCAGGGTTTTGTGTCTGAAAGAACTGGGCAGTATGCCCGCTGTACATTTGAGTTTCGGTTCTCAAGGCCTCCAGAGGTGAAGAGCTGTTAAGGAGGTACTGTGTGCATTTTTAGAAGCACAAAGACCTGATGCTTTGCATGCAAATTTAGTTGGCTTGACTTTCTTGGATGTGACCATGCTGTGAAACTATCAGCAAATCCTTGATTCTAAGTGATGGCCATTAAATAAACGTATGTGTAACTCAAAACAATAAAAATTAGTTTTTTAAATTTAGATGAAAGAGAAAGGCAATTTTTCAACATTTTAAACAAAATAGAGCAGCTGTTATTTTCAAATAAAAAAAGAGTAGCATAATTCACATCTATTTGTATGGGGCATATGGGATGGATGGGGTGGAAGGGGTGGAAGGGGAGGATGGCATCGGTGGAGTGGGGAACAGCTCCTTTTAGGAAAATTCCTAGAAGGCATCTCTGGATGTGAAAAGATCACCATTCCTTATTCCAGAGCTTAGTCTTAAAGATGTGAGACGTATATATATATATATCATATATATAGTATATATACAGAGAGTATGTGTGTGTGTGTGTATGTGTGTATATGTATATATCTCCTACAGCTGGGGAGCATGCATGCTGGAAATGTGACTAGCACTTGGGAGGCTGAGGCAGAAGGATTACTGTGAGTTCAAGGCCAACCTGCAATACACGGGGAGATCCTGTCTCAGAAAAGTAAAAAACAAAAAGCAAAATAAATGTGCAAAATTTGGAGAATCAGTAGGTATCTCAGAAAGGTAGTTTGGGGAACAGAGGTGAAAAGAGAAGGAGTGAGGAAACTGACGTGGTAACAACGAAGGAACCAGAGCTTGAGAAGGAGACAGTCAAAGAGGAATCCCTGCAGGCTGGTGCAGCCAGAGGATATTACGTGCTTCCCTGGATATGTCCTGCTAATATTCTTCAACACGCACTTTTTCTAGAAGTTAAAAAAAAAGAGTTATCCAAGTAACCGGTTATTATTTTGAACTGTTACCCAGTGTGACTCCTGTTCCTAACACTTCCTGCTTACCGGCTGCTACCCTCACCCTTCCTCCCTTTTCGTCAGCCACAGGCATTCCACGAATAAGACTACACCAGGGAAAAGGTAGAGGTCAGATGCGTGGCTTTGGACTTTTAACTACACTATTAGGTTTCCAGGCATAAATTCTGACTTACATCAATCTGTAATTAATCTAAACCACTTCTTTCTGCCATCATCCAACTTAGATATTCTTGAGGCTATGGAAAGGAAGAGAAAGAAAACTCCTGAGAGTGTGACCAGTTAGTCTTAATTATCCAATATTGATTGAATGAAGAGACCTGTAGGAGATCAATAAAACACACTTCCAGGTATCTGTCTAAGGATGTTTCCAGAAATGATTGGCATGTGGAATGGCAAACTCAGGTGGGGCCCACCTGAAAGCTGGTGACACCATACAACAGAGTGGAGGCCCTGATGGGACAGAAGGAATAAGACCCCCAGTTCACACTCTTCCCTTCTCTCACAGCTCCCCAGCTGCCATGAGGTAAGCAACTCCCCTCCACCACATCCTCTCTGCTGTCATCCACCAAGCTGCAGGAGCAAGGGGGTCAACTGGCAATGGACTGGAACCTCTGAAACTGTAACCCAAAATAAATGCCTCCTCCTTTAAACTAGATCTCAAATGTCTTGTCATAGCACCAACGAGCTGACGAACACACCTAGTCTTTGAGAAGGAGCTTGGCTCCCTCTGCCAGCAGCCCCAGGGAAGGCAGAAGCCATTGATCCTCAGACGGTATGGGAGTACAGAGAAGAGATCCTCTGTCCTCTTAGTTCTTATGTGGGCTCTTTGGCTGAATCTACAAAGCCAATTAACACAAGATTTGATTAACAAGAGAAAAGCATTAAAGTTTTGTCAAACTTACTTATACATGAGAATCTTCACAGGAGAGTGAAAAAATGACCAAAGCATGATACTTTCCTGTATTTTAGACAAAGAACGATAAATTTGTGAAGGAATAGCAGGACAAATGGATATCTGGAATAAGGTAGTTGTCTGGGTTACTTTCTTTTTGCTGAGACAAAGTACCCAACACCCAAATTTAAAAGAGGAAAGGTTTATTTTTGCTCATGGTTTATAGAGGTGTCAGTCCACAGTCAGCTAGCTCCAAGGTGGGGCATTATGGCAGAGGAGAAACAGTCCATGACAGGGAGGGCAAAACAAAGGCAACCCACCAGCCTTCCATCTTTCCCTTTATATCCCATCCAGTCTACAAGCCTGCTGATTGGTGCCACCTACACCCAGGGTGGGGTTTTCATTATCCACACCCAGAAATATGCTAACCCAATTTAGTTATCACACACCCTTAACCCATATTCACACACCCTACATCTACTCACTTCTGAGAAGTCCCATCTATGAGCACATGACATTTGGATATGAAAGGCTCTGAATACATACAAGTCTCGGGGGCACCTAAAATGGGTCCATTAGGACCATTCATACAAAATGGAAAGCAAACAAAAGGCAACCTGACATCCCCAACTGCAGTGATTCTGAAGAGCTGGGGCCTGAGTGGGTACAATATGTGAGGGAGAGGGGAGCATTTTGGACTGTTCATGTCCCTACTACAATTCATAAAATGAAATTCTACCCTCCGATGAAGTGGTGTTAGGAGGCAGAGCCTTTGGGGGGTGCTTGGTTTAGGAGGGTAGCATCTTCACAAATGTGATTAGAGCTCCTACAAGAAGAATCTATCACTGGATATGATAGCACACATCTGTAATCCCAGTACTACAGAAGGCTGAGGCAAGAGGATTACAAGGTTGAGCTCAGCCCAGGCAATTTAGTGACTAAAAGAGACACTTTCTAAGGGGAAAAAAAAAAAGCTAGGTATGTAGCTCAGAAGAAAGACCCTGGGTTCAATCTCCAGTACCTCAAAAAAAAGAGAGTAGAAAGAGCTTTTTTCCGCAGTGTCTGCTCTTCATTATGGGAGGATACAAATGGTCCATCTGAGGACCAGGAAGTGGGCCCTGCCAACCTTACCAGATCTACAGACACACTAATCTTGGTCTTCTGGCCTCCAGAAATGTGAGAAATAAATATTTATTAATCAAGCCATCCAGTGTGTGTGTTTCTTTGATAGCCACCAAAGTTAAGACTGGGACCCAAGAAGTGGTGCAGGAAGCCCACCGACCTCTGCAAGGTGTGAGTTTAAACCTTCAGGAGCAGTGAAGTGAGACTAAATTAAGGTGAGGGACAGGAAGTCTTACTTCATAGGCTTTGAAGAAGATGGAAAAAGGAATTTCCTTTCTCTCTGTCTTGCTCTGCTAAGAACCTGGAGAGGTGTGCCCAGAGAACAGGGGAAAAAGGAACCAGAAAGTACTATATGTTCATTTGGAACATATAGGTCTGGCTCCAAAGGACATAACAATAGATAAGAAAGCAACAGCCATCAAAAACTGAGAGGGCAAAACTCCCAGCAGCTGTAGGCAGGGCTGGTCATCTGGAGACCAAGGTGGACAATTTAAAATGTGTGCATGGGGGAGAAGAAACAGGCAAAGCTGTGATCTGCTCACCGAAAAATCTCTTTCACCAAACAAGCCACTTCAGGCGCTTGTATTTTATCTACCCTCAGAAATTAACTTCTGCAGGGCAACATAAAAAAGTTTGTTTGTAATTCTAAAAGTTTAATACTCCTTCTCACTCAAGTAATTGTAAATAAACATGAATTACATGCAAGGCTATAGGCCATGAGTAACAGGGATATATTTATGGAAACTTTAAATACAAACTGCTGAGCACTTTTCCCAGAGGATAACTTTTCTGAACTGGGCACCACAGCTATTCTTAGATCCAGCTTTCCTTTGAAATGCTGCATCATCTTTTATAGAAGAATGCACTTTATAATGGCAACTATATGTCCATACCAGTTTTAGTAGCCGATTAGCATAACTCCTCTTACTAGCTTACCTGCCTTATTTAATGTACTACAAAAGAATGGAATTCATTTCCAGTAAATAATGCCTTAACTTATGATTAAAATAGTGTTTTCTCCTGTAAGTCATTTTGGAAGCTATATTACCATCACAATGATTCCGATATTGGTCAAAGTTAACTTTCAGGACTCTTCTTTTTTGTTTTGTGGTCATTGTTGTTGTTTCAGTGTTTATTTGTTTGAGACAGGGTCTCATGTCCCTTAGGAGTTCAGGTCGGCATTGAGCTCACGATGTAACGGCCCAAATTGGCCTCAAACTCAAGGCGATCCTCCTGCCTCAGCCTCCTAAGTGCTGGAATTATCTTTTATGTGTTCCTAGTGATAAGAAATCTTTAGTTTTTGAGGTTCATTTCTGTTGGTAAAGAGCAAAATATCAAATTCAAAGATCCATGATTGGTAATACAATAATTAGGATACTTATAAAATAATAATCTTATGTATATCATTAATTGGCCCTAGTAGCATCTAAAAAAAAATTTGAGTGCAAATGAAGGATCACTGTTTGATCAAACACATAACCTCCAAGGAGACCACTGGGAAGGATAGTCCATTTATGTGTTGTATTAGGTAAACTTGTTTGGAGTGCTCAGTGTTTAATATGAATACTATATTGTTATGCTTGTGATAGTCAATTAATCAGATATAAAAACCCCACCCAAGTGTTTCTCCCTCTAGCTAGGCCGGCTGATTGATGATCGCCCTCCTGGCAAGACACCTAGCGTGAGCCCTACCCGCCTATGGGCTGGATGCAGAGACTCACCAGACATTCCAGCACTGCTGTGGCCTCTGCTACAGCACAACTCCGTCTGCCAACAGCCCTGCAAAGCTAGCTGGCCAGAGACCACAGGGCTGAGTGGTGCCTGTGTTAAACCCAAATAGAACTCAGTTTGGCAACACCTACAGACTACGGGAGACTCAACTCCAACCCGACAGAAAAACCAACCGCCTAGGGTACGCCGACAGTGCCACCCTATCACGTTCTGAGCTGTGGTGTTTTCATACCATTTATCTTCAGTAAACATATTTCTTGTTTGAAAACAGTCAGCTTAGCACTTTGACTTTCAAAAATTTATGATTAGCAGACCAACACCAGTGTGCCTCTTCTCTCAAAAAGGTCTGCTTTTCAGTAACACTCCACATGAACATCCTTGACCCTCAGTGACTTCTGCCAAATTTCCAAAACCTAAGCATCAAGAATTAAATATTTGTAAGCCAGGTGTGGCGGTACTATGTGGCTGTAATCCCAGCACACTGGAAGCTCAGGCAGGAGGGTTGCAAGGTCGAGCCCATCCCGGGCAACTTACCAACTCAGTGAGATCCTGTTTCAATTTTTAAAAAAAAATGAAGAAGGTTAGGAATGCAGCTCAATGTCAAGTCCCTGGGTTCAAACCCCAGTACTACAAAAAAGAAAAATAAATAATCGTGTTCTTTAATGGTAGCCCCAAGACTACAGTAGACTTTATATTCCTGAATATAACAAAGTTGACTTTAGAAACTCATGTAGAAGTACATCTAAATTAGACTGTGATGTACCATCAAACAAGAAAGGGATACAGCATGAAGAAATCAGCAACATTCTTTCTGTTTTAATTATTTTTACAAAAAACATGAATCAATAATTTTTTCACCCTATTTAAGAAAATAATTTGGTAAATAATTTCTCTCCAATTTTTTCATAATTGTTAAATTCTCCACAATTCTCCTTCCTTCTTTCTGTCTACTACTGATTTCATTTTCTGCTCTTCCTTCTTTTTTCCTTTTTTTTTTTTTTTTTTGAGATAGGGTCTCACTATATAGTTCAGGCTGGCCTTGAACTCACTGTGTAGCCAGTCTGGCCTTGAACTCAAGGCAATCCTCCTGCCTCAGCCTCCTCCTGAGTATCAGGAGTACAGGCATGTGCCACCACACCCAGATCTTCCTTCTTTATAACCCTTGCCAAAATTTACCTTCAAAGAAATTTCTTCTGCTAAGATATATTCTCAAATTACTGATTTCTTTCCTCTGAAAATCTAGATCCTTTCTAAATAACATATTTCTTTTATGAAATTGAACAATCCTTCTCTAGGATAGTTTTCTAGTAAAATTTGACCATTTTAAATAATACATACAAATTCACATTTCTTTAGGTAGTGTATACAATTTTTATTAATTCTTTAGTATGCTGACCAAAGGCTCCCCTATAAATCCAGATTAGGAGTCTTCCAATGGTGTAGATGCCATTGTGTAAAGAGTGGAAACTTCTTTCTAGTAGCACAATATCCAAGAGTTCCTGCTAAATTGTGCAGAACTCTAAGTGCAGACAGGATGGTAATCACCATGGTTGGGAAAACACAGAGGGAACCAGTTGGTGAAACTTAACCGTGATCCTTCCAGATGGCCTGGGAGGCTTTATGAAAAGACACTTAGAAAACGCCCTCTGGTGCCAAGTCCATGGCCACCAACATGTCCTATCTAAAAAGTCAAATGACAAAAGCATTGAATAGCTACAATGTGGAGGTCACCCAACTTGGATCTAGGAGCAATGAAGTCTGAGTGGGGAGTTGAAATCATCCATAGAATACCTGCTATGTGCTGGACATGTTACACAGGTAATCTCATTGAGTGTTCACATCAATTCACGGAGAGCGATATTTCATCCCAGTATACAGAGAAAGTACTGAAGTTAGTGAGTTGAATTACGTCCACCAAAAAGATAATTTCAAAACTTAGCTCCAGCCCCTGTGAACGTGATCATTTTTGGAAATAATGTCATTACAGATGTAATCACATTAAGATGGGGTCCTGACAAACCAGGGTTGGGTGCTCAACCTAGTGAGAGAAACAAAATGAAGTTTTGGACACAGCCAGGCCACGTGAGGACTGAGGCAGAGATTGGTGTCAACAAGCCAAGGAATAACAATTCTTGGCAGCCACCAGAAGCCAGAAAGAGATAAGAAAGGAATTCCTCCAGGGTGCATGGGTCTGCTGACACCCTGACTTTGGACTTTTAGCCTTCAACACTGTGAGAGAATACATTTTTGCTCTTTTAAGCCTCTCCATCTGTGGCAATTGGTTAGGGAAATTCTAGGACCCTAGAACAGCAGCATCCCACTGCTGATGAATAGCAGGGCTGGAGCTGGATCACAGTTGGGTTGTTTTGTTTTGTTTTGTTCTTGGGATTGAACTCAGGGTCTTGCACTTGCTAGGCAAACACTCTACCACTTGAGCTAAATGCTCAACCCCAAAATCACAGTTGTTTGTTTTGAAATAATAAGCAAAACCCAGAGACTATGCTATCAAGGAGAGTTTTGCTGCCAACTGATTCTTTTTTTTTTGTAATGCTGAACATTTTCTTTATTTGAACTGATTAATATCTGATTAATACATATTTAGGATATCTCCAAGGCTGGGTTTTTGTCTTCCTCCAGCTCCAAATTCATATGCTGAAAGGCTAACCTCTAATGGGATGGTATTACAACATGACGCATTTGAAAGCCAATTAGGTCTCGGTGAGGTCAGCAGGGTGGTGAGCCCATGATGGGATTTGAGTCCTCATAAGAAAGGAAAGACTGGAGCTGCATATCTGTTTTCTGATGCTAAATTGTATGCATACCAGGAAGAAGGACCTTACCAGATACTTGATCTGCTGGTACCATGATCTTGGACATCTCAGACTCCAGAACTATGAGAAATAAATGTTTGTTGTTTAAGCGATCCAGTTTATCATCTACTATTAGAGCAGCCCAAACTGACTAAGACAGGACTATGGACTCCAACCTAGATGATTTTACAGTATTATTTTTAGCATACTACCCTTATCTATTTTTTTCTTCTCCGATTCTTTAATGCTTAATTTCACATATTGAATTTCTTGAACTTTCAACCCAAGTCATCTTGAATTTTTCATTTTCTGAACTACTCTACATCGTATTTCTTCCATAACTCCATACTGATCATAGTTTTCTATGGCCTTATTTAGGTTTATATAAAGAATAAAATTTTCCATATTCTTGTTTTAGTGTATTGCTTTCTTAAACACATGATACCCTTAGGTAATTTTTATTTACCTAAGGAAAACTTAAAAGAGGAAAATTTCCTAACATAGATATTTTATATTTTTCTTCCCTAGGTTTTTGCCACCTGATTCCTAAACCTATTCAGGATTGCTCCAAGTTGGGTGTGGTGGTACACACCAGTAATCCTAGCACTAGGGAGGCTGAGGCAGGAGGATTGTCATGAGTGTGAGGCCAACCTGGACTACAGAGTGAAGTGAGTTCAAGGCCAGCCTGGAATGCATAGCAGACAACTAACACTCAAAAAAATAAATAAATAAATAAATAAAAAATAAAAAAAGATTGCTCCAGACTTCATGAACCAAAAAGAAGTGATAAGCTAACCAAATTCAAGCTAACAGTTACAGACACCCACACTCTGCATTATTCAGTCTCTTGGAGAATTGATACATACAGAGTGAAAAGGATGCTAAAGAGCTGGAGCTAGAGCTCAACCATGACACTGACTGTAGAAGGGCTGGGACAAGTTACTTTACCTCTCTAGGTCTCAATTTCCTGCTTCTATCCGAGGTCAGGCTAAATAATCCACAGCTCCCGTACTGTATAACCCACATGGACTATGGGCCCACCAGGGACTGTTTTTATTTCCATTTTTCTTCCTTTAATTGGTATGGTTTGATTGCTTTTTTGGAAAGCATTTTGCTGGTAACATCCACATTCAAATGTTTCTTTCTTCCATCTGTTCATTCTCAGGCATCAGCAGTTAGAATAATAGAAATATCCAATGCTGTGCACAGGGTTTTCTTGCTCCTTTTGAAATGACAACAGCTCACAGTTTTTTGTTGTTGTTGTTGTTGTTGTTTTTGGTGCTGGAGATCCAACTCGGGCCTTGCACTTGTTAGACAAGCACTCTAACCACTGAGCTAAATCCCCAGCCAGTTCCCACTTTTAATGAAGGACCCCAACCGGATCAGTGCCCTTGTAGCCACAGCAGGTGCAAAAGAGAACCAGGCTGTTTCAAAGATAAGAGCAATGAACCGTCCCCAAAATAAGTACAATACAGCAATTGACCTTCCAAAACCATCAACCGTGCAGAGTAACGTCAGTACTAATTTGTTTGTTTTCCAGGATGATCTTTCTTGAAGAATGTAAAGTAGGCAAAAATGCATCTGCTTCTACAGCTGTGCAGAACAGAATCAAGCACAGGCCCCCAGTGACACTTCCTGTCCTCTCCGACAGGTATGAGAAGCAGGCCTTCTTAGCTGAGAAGAACTAGGCTATTTTCACTTTGACTCACCCTTCCGTGTGTACCCAAAAGAATGCTATTTATAAAAAGTTCTGAAGTCAGAAGATTAATGCAATTGAGGTGCTTTCGAGGCACCGTCTTAAACACTGGCTCAGTTTCTTATTCGGCTACACGAGCAGCTGTAACTGCTGAACAGAGAGTGGAGGAAGGTGGTTACAGGTGAGTTTGGGGACCTGGAGCCCTCTTTCCGATCTCCCTGTGAAAACTCTCCTATAGGCGGACCACGGCCTCCGCAGCCACACAGTAACTTCCTTGTGTCAGTGCAAGTGTCCGACCAAGATTACTGGCAAGATGATTGATGTTATTGTTTTTGTCAATTGTTAGTCTTCTGTGGAAAAATCTGATTCCCTGAGATTAAATCTAGGACAGCTGGGGAGAGAGACAGAGACAGAGAGACAAAGATAGAGAGAGAGAGACCGAGAGACAGAGAAAGACAGAGAGGTTGCATGTATATGTGTATGTGTGTTTATACAGCAACTATTGTTGAATAAATAAGAAATGTTTCTTTAATTCTATAGAAGATGCCACTAAAACTAACAGAGTACTTTGAGAGAGGTACTGTGTCAGGCATTTTGAAACAAAGTGTATTCATTCAAACTACACAGTGACTGCTAATGAGTAAGATGTTTCCTTTCATAGGGATGATATGTTCTGGAATCAATTTTTATAGCTACACAACTTTGTGAATATACTAAAACCCTCCAAATTGGACACTTGAAGAGGGTGAATTTTGTGATATGTGAATTCTGCTGTATTTCTATTTTTAAGATAAATAGTGGCTAGTGTGTGCCAGGTTCTGTGCTGGGCCCCAAGTTAAAAAGAACAGCCCTTCAGAGTCACTTACTGGGTGTCAGACCTTGTGCTAAGCCGTCTTCTTGCTTGATCTCTGTAGCCTCTTTAGAGCAAGGAGTAGGAGGACCCCATTTTATATCTGCGAAAATATATTTGGAGAGTCCCTTGCTCAAAATCACACATGGCACTCGGGAGGCTGAGGCAGGAGGATTGCCATGAGTTCAAGGCCAGCCTATGCTACATAGTGAGATCCTGTCTCAAAAAAAGAAAACAAAACAAGCAAAATCACATACATAACATTAGGCTGCATAATATGAAAGTCATTTTGCAGTCATTTTAGGAGTTCAAATGTCATTAGTATAGATACTAATAAGTATCTATACGCATCCACTATGTTAATTGTAAACATTGGAAAACTATTATAGCCAGATTATGCAGCAAAGAGCCCAGATACATAAATTACAACATGCACCAGAGAGAACTTTGGTAGGCAAGAAGCAAGCTCCTACTGTGTGAAGCTGCAAAGAATTTTAGTTCCTTTTGACCCAGCTACTCCCCTTCTAGGTATCTTCCCAAAAGAGCTAAAAACATCATATTACAGGAATACATCCAAAACCACGCTTACAGCAGCACAACCCTTAATAGCTCAATCGTGAAGACAGCCTCTACTGTGTATCCATCAAGAGACAAGTGGATAAAAAGTGTGGTATTTATACACAATGGAATACTATCCTACCATAAAGAAGGACAAATGTAAGTCACATGTAGGAAAATCGATGCACTTTCAGATAATAAATTTAAGTGAAATAAATCAGATAGACAAGCTTAAATATTACCTGATTTCTCAAGTAAATAAATAAACAAATAGTAGGGCAAAATAAAAAATAGTTAATAGGAGGGGGTTGGGGATTTAGCTCAGTGGTAGAGCACCTGCCTAACTAGTCCAAGGCCCTGAGTTCATGCCCCAGCAACCCCCTAAAAAAAATAATTAATAGGAAACAGAGAGATAAGATCTTTTGCAAATGGGAAGGGGATTAAGAAAAGGAGGGGAAGGGGATATAAAAAAAGTGTTATGTACACATGCGAACTCCCCACAATTAATGTAATTATTGTGTACTGTAAACATGTACTAATAAAAATATTATTAAGTTTAAAAAAAGAATTTGAGTTTTATCTGTTACAGCACCTGACAACACTTACTCTAACAGACTAGGTCTGCTGGACTCCAGGACTCTCACTCTTACCTGCTGGTAATCTGTCACCTTGAAGGAATTTAGAATATGATGGATGATAGATACATATTCAATGTGCTACAATACTAGAATTAAAAGCAGAAATGGGTAAGCTCCCCAGTAGCAGAATAAGTAATGAATCATAGGGTTAACATAACAGAGAGACCTCAGACGGTGGCTCGCCCAAATGAGGGGCTTATTCTTTTTACAAAGCCGAAGCCTGGAGAGAGGCAGACCAGGACTGGAAGGCTATCTCCGCGATTCCATTAGGGAATGAGGATACATCTACCTTTCCGTTCCACCATCCTTACCATGTGCCATTCTGAGAAGAAAGACAAGTCTAACAACAAGGGTGCATACCAGGAAAATCAAAATGGTTGTTTTTGAAACAGGATCTCACTATGTAGTCCAGGCTGGCCTAAAATTCATGGTGATCCTCCTGCCTTGGCCTCAGTCTCCTGGGTGCTAGGATCCAGGCGTGCACCACCATCCCCAGCTTTCGGACTCCTTTTAAAGCACTTTCTCCGAAGTCCCTCCCAGGAATGACCAATTGGCAAGAATTCTATCGGTGGCCTCTTGCAGCTTCAAGGGAGACTATGAAATGTGATTGTTTTTAAACTGCTCACAGTTATTGCCCTTGGTAAAATTAGAGTACTATCCATAATGAGAGATGGAAAATTAACATTAGGAAGGCAACCGACACTTTGTGTGACATATAGGAAGAAACTTCAAAGGCCTGGGTAGACAAATATGGGCAAAAGCCCTCAACATGGATCAGCTGGGGTTTGAACCTAAGCCTGATTGCTCCAGGGCCAATATGCTCATCCCCAAGCTATGCCAATGCCCTCATTTGATAGCCTAGAAAAATATGTGCTCAACTTATTGTAACACAAGGATAGCATATTAATTTCTTCTTGCTGCTGTAACATATTACCACAAACTTGGTAGCTTAAAATTTGTTTCGTAGTACTGGAGGGTAGAGGTCCAGAATCGTTCTCACTTGGCTGGGCTAAAGTCAAGACATTGACAGGGCTGGTTCTTCTTGAAGGTTCTAGGAGAAAATCTACTTCCAAATCTTTTCTAACTTCTGGAGGTTGCCTGTATTCTTTGGCTCCCTTGAACTATTCCAACAACTTACTTCTGTGTCACTTCTACTCATATAGTCAAATCTTCCTGTCTGCCACACATAAGGACACTTATGATTAAGACAAGGGCTCACCTGGATTATTCAGGAAAATCTCCCCATCTCAGATCTTTAATTAATCACATCTCCAAAAGTCCCTTAGCTATGTACAGTAAAGCCCACAAGACTCAGGGATTAGGACTTGAACATCTTTGGTGGTCATTATTCAGTTTACTACGAATAGTAAGTTTACTACAAATTAGTAAGTGCGAGAAAAAGGAAGATGAGAGCACACTCAGGGGCCACGAATAAGTCGCAAAATGAGAACCAAGGCAATTCAGAAGGTCAAAGAGAGATACTGCTTGAATAGTCCAAAGAGGAGTATAAACTATTTGGAAATGCAAAGATAATACAGCCACCAGGATAATACAGCTACCAGAGTCTAGGGTGCTGTATTCTTCCCAGAGATCCTTTTGAGACTTTTGTTGTCCTGAACAAAAAATCGGACAAGAAATGCTCAAAAGGTACTGATGCTTTATATTTATTAAAAGCAGGAAAGTGAGCCTTGCATGGTGGTACACACTGTAATCCCAGCACTCAGGAGGCTGAGGCAGGAAAATTACTTCAAGATTGAGGTCAGTTTGGGCTACATAGTGAGCTCAAGGCCAGCCTGAACTACATAATGAGAACCTGTCTCAAAAAAAAGAAAAAAGCTAAATAAATAAACAAATGTAGGGAAATGAGTATGCTCTAGAAAGTGAGAGGAGGCCAACTAAAGGCAGGAAAAGAAGTATGTTCTGCAGAGCAGAGAGTGGGCCACGTAAAGAGCTTACAGTGGCCACAAAGTTAATGGCAGCCATCTTTTTATCCCCCATTCTGACATCAGATCTAGGCCATCCTATCAAAAGCCTGCTTGATTTTGCCCCAGAAGAACTGAGGATGGCAGGCTCTCATTGGTCCCTGATGCAGGGCGTGGGCGCATGTTGTCTGGACTCCATGATTGACAGGTCACATCCACTTGCCCAGCTGACTGGACACACCAGGCATTTTGTGTGGCAGGCAATCTCCTGGCTCAATAGGAACAGCTAAAATAACCTTGAACCATGAATTGGCTGCATTAAGAGCTTGAGGGAAGAATCTGAGACCTAGAAACTTTGTTAGGATTTATCTTCAATGTGGGACAAAAAAGAATCAAGATTATAGGTGACCTGGGGATGCCTTCTAAGCACTTTGTACCTTCCTGAGTCATTTCCAACGACATAAGGCATTTCTGCCCCTCGTAAAGTTCAGATAGCCACAAGGTTAGGGCTCTGGTGAAGAAATAAGGGGTCCTGGAACACCAGTTTAAATTGGTCCCCACAGTGACCCTGAATTTGCAGCATCCTGAGAATGAGTGCCTCCCAACTCCTCAACTCTCGCAACCTGGGTACCTCACTTTCTCTTATCCTGGTCCCACCTCTGAGCAGCTTTTAGACAAGCAAGGCTTGCTTAGGCCTTCAGGAGTATACCAGGCACTGAATAATGTAAAGACATTTTAAGGTGCATAATTTATCAGCTCTCCTCTCATTATAACGCCTCGCTGGCATCTTAATTTCTGAGTCTAGACTATTTAGAGGAAGTAAAGCCTCCCTTTACCCTCAAACAAAAGCTAAATGTCTCCTGCCACTTGCTTTATTTACTTTTCTAGTCGTTAAAGTCCAGTCTTAGAATACGTAAAACCTGATGAATTCCTCCCTGTGGGGCCTCCAGCAGGTCTCTGTGAGGACGAAGAGAAGTACCCAAGAGGCACCGCCAGCCACTCACATCTGCCTCACCTTGCTCCTTAGAGAACCTGCCGAGGAGCATTTGCTGGTTTGGTGGTAAAAGAAATCAAAAAGTGAAAAAGAAAGATTAAAGGTATCAACATCTAAACGAGTGTTTCTTATTACACATTAAAGCATTAGCGTTCGCTGTGAGGCTAGCCCAAGACAGAAGGGAGAAGAGTTCAAAAATGCAGGAGGAAAACAACAAAAAGCCAGAGATGTTTGAGAAGTACACTTTAAGCTCATGCTCCAGAGGTCACCACAGGGACAGAGGACGAACTCCGGGGCCCTTAACCAGCTACTCATCAAAAGCATGACTTGTGTTTTCCTCTGAGATAGTTAGGGACTCAAAAGCAGTTTTTGCTAAAAAAACTGTGACTCTGGCCAGGCATTGCATCGCACATCTGTAACCCCAGCACTCGGGAGGCCAAGGCAGGAGGATTGCCACAAGTTCAAGGCCAGCCTGGGCTACATAGTGAGTTCAAGGTCGGCCTGAACTACATAGCAAGACTCTGTCTCCAAAAAAAAATTTTTTTTTACATGGGCCCAATAGATATCTAAAAAGAAAGCAAAGGTTGACCTTCATTTTGTATCTTTTACTACTTTAAAACTTTGGATGTAGGTTAATCATTTAAGAAAAGTTGACAAAGCAAGGTTGATTAGCCCCAAGTTTACCTAGCCCATCTCATTCCTCTTCAAGACTTGAGGACACCAAGGTAAGAGTAACTAAAGTAATTTTCAGCATTTACAGGGACACTCCTTGTCCTGTTCTAGACTCCCACCCTAGAGTGAGGCCCAGAAATCTCCAGCCATTTTCCTGAACCTGGATTCCAGCAGCACCTCACCAGGCTGAGACTGCACCCAAGCAAAACCGTCATCTCTCGTGAGCAGATTCGCCACTCAAGCCACGAGGACTCCTCCCAAAGCAGCGAAAGCAGGACTGAGATGGTGTTCACAAGCCCCTGTCCACAGCAGCTCTCGCAAAACAGGTCTCTGCTCTGGCTAATGGACCAGTCCGACCCTCTTCATCAGAGTGCGGCCCCTCCAGCTGGCATCGTTTTCTTATTTTCTCTTCCTTTGTCAAGGTGCCACTTCGCTCTTTGTCGGCTCCTCAAGGTAACATACCTTACTATTTCCTCTTACTTTCCAAATAGTGTAAAGCTTTTTTCCTGGAAATCCATGCCTCGGTTTTAATTTCCATTATCACCAGGCCAAGGACCCATAAAAGTTGGTGACAAGACCACTGACTGACTCTCTGTTGGCCAGACTCCTCAACCTCAGCGCTGTGGCACTGGAGGTGAGATAATTCGCTAGGGGCCTCTGCCACGCACTCTGGGATAGGTAGCAGCATCCTTGGACTGTACCTCCTGGATGCCAGTGACACCCCTTCATCAACAGTGACAATCAAAAGGGTCTCCAAATATTGACGGAGGCCCCTCAAGGGGAAAAACAGTCCCTGATTGAGAGCTGTAGCTCCTGTCAGTTGTCCGTGTCCTGTTTGCCTTATTCCCAGTAACTTCCCCACCCTAGAATTCGTGGGATGTATAAATGAGAAGAAAGGCAACGGTATTACTCAGGATGACGTACCAAGGAACAGTAACTCCTCATTCCTGCTACTCTGGAACAATATCCAAAAATATATTACAACGCATTTTTATGTAGTAAATGTTAACTCTGACTTAGTGCAGATGGAGAGTGAGGGGCTGTGCTACGCTGCTCAAAGAGACCTCCAAAACCACCAATACCTCGCTATCCCAAAAAACTTGTTCTACCCTTCTTTTCTGAAAAGAATGCCAAGAGCTACAACTAATAATCTTTTAAAATTTATAATCCATGGAATTTTAGTGGAGATTATCAGATAGGTGATAATTTTGGCAGGAGGGTGGTGCTGGGGATCAAACTCACAGCCTTGAGCTTGCTAGGCAAGCACTTTACCACTTGAGCTAAATCTCCAACAATCAACTTTTAAAATATGGAAACCTACATATATGCATAAAGTAAAAAGTGTAAATATATATACACGTGTATATGTGTGTGTGTGTGTATATATATATATATGAACTTACACAATTTCATTTTGGGTTTGTTTTTTTTTTTTGGGTTCTGGGGATCAAACTCGGGGCCTTGTGCTTGTGAAGTGAGCGCTCTAACCACTGAGCTAAATTCCCAGCCCCTACAATTTCATTTTGTACAGCTACCCAACTATTCCTCTTTTAGGCACTAAAGATAGTAGTGAAATGGATGTTGGTGTAGCATCAAATACTTTCACACAGGGGTGCTCTGGCATCCATGACTGTCAAAGAAATAGTAAGTCCCTAACTAGCCCATCACTGGAGAGGAAACACAGTGACAGGCCCGCCGCCGCCGCCGTCTGCAGCCTCCTTCCCTCCTCCAGCCTCCTCTCCCCTGCTGGTCCTGCCTGCAGCTGCCACCCTCAGCTCTCTGCTCCAGGAACCAATTTTGCATTGCTTCAAGCTGAGCCTCTGAGCATCCAAAAGCTGCCCTCCCCCCTCCCCCCTGTACAGCTGGCTCAGTGATTAGCTCTGGGCTAGAGCAGAAACAGACCATTAATTCCCAAAGTGTGTCATTGTTTCCTTGATTATCTCCCCATGAACAAGGCCAAGGCTGTGGGGAAAGATGCTGCTGTGCACATTCCCTACAAGAGTGATAAAAGCAAATATCAGCAGGGGAATGATCAGACAGAAAGCTACAATGAGGAAAGCGAACACCATCTTGAAAAGGCACTTTAAGGTCAGGCTGATGTATGGGCTCCTAGTACTGTTTAAATAAGGCCGTCAGTGTGCTTTGTATTTCCTTCCAGGCTCCTATTGGTTTTTCCCCCGCAGTCCTGTCCCCATTAGACTAGGTCTGAAGGCCAAGGCACTCCCACTACCAGCTGTAAACATCTGCCCTAACATCAAATAATAGGGAGAACAACAGCCATACATCTTTAGACCCAAGGGTAGTTTTTTTAGGCAGGGTTCTGCAAAAATACAAAACCAACAGGATGTGTGTGTGTGTGTGTGTGTGTGTGTGTGTGTAAACAGAGACAGAGAGAAATTGATTTTGAGGAATTAGCTCTTGTGACTGTGAGTACTGGCAACTTCAAAAGTGGTAGAGCACTTGCCTAGCAAGCACAAGGGCCTGAGTTTGATCCCCACCACCCCCCAAAAATTTACATAGTAGGCCAGCAGCCTGCAGACCCAGGGTAGAGTTGATGTTGCACCTCAAGTCCAAAGCAATCTTCAGGCAGAATCCCCCATTCTCTGAGAGACTTCAGTATTTTTCTTAAAGCTTTCACTCAATTAGATAAAACCCACATACATTATGGAGAGTGATCTGCTTTACTCAAAGTCTGTTGATTTAAATATTAATCACATCTTTAAAATACCTTGACAGTAACATGTAGACTGGTGTTTGACCGAGCTAGCACATAAAATCAACTATCACAGTAACCCTAAAAACATGCCTAACAGAATAGGAAGAATCTGAATCAGGGTTAAGATACAGGCAGCTGCCGCTAGAAGCCTCTTACAGTGGTCTAGACTTGGAGAACCCATAGAAAAATGAGAGCTAGGCATGGTGGTGGTGCCCACTGTAATCCCTGCACTCCGGTGGCAGGAGGATCGCCATGAGTTTGAGGCTACCTTGAACTGCACAGCGAGATCCTGTCTCAAAAAAAGAAAAAAGAAAAGAAAAATGGGAGTCTGCCTTCCACATGCCTGCCATTTCCCTAGTTCACGTCTACATTACCTGCACATCCTACTGTAGCCCCAAGTTTCCAATTTTAGTATATGTGCTGGCAAAGCGAGTACAGCCCCCAATTTCCTTTGCAAATAATCATAATGCCTGTGTGAGTTCCTTGTACATGGGAGCTTGTAGGTCTTTGCCACTACTTCATAGTCACGGCGGTTGCTCCCCCGGTTGACCTAGGCCACCAATCGCTGCAACATCAATGTGTGGAGAGTCTGGAGCTCTTCTGGGATAGAGGGTCCTGGGTTGGGCCTGGCAGCCCAGATGAGCAAGCACAATGTAATGAGAAAACCACTAGACTGGTAGCTGGACAGACTAGTACTATATTTGTCCCTAACAAATATCAATTAAGCACTTCACCTCTATTTCTGTATTTGTAAAGAGAGGGCTAGCCAGGCACAGTGGTGTAAATCTGTAATCCTAGCCTCTCTCAAAATAAAATTTAAAAAGGGGTGGGAATGCAGCTCAATAGTAGAACACTTACCTAGCATGTACAAAGCCTTGGGTCCAATCCCCAGGACAACACACACACACACACACACACACACACACACACACACGAGTACTAGATTCACTGATACACAGCTGTATGATCTATTCCAGCTTTAGGATTCTTTTATGCCATTAGTGTATTGTAATGTGGGTTCTGACTACAGAATGCCCCACCCAACCCGCAGCTGTGGACCAGCAATTTTAGGAGACAGCATTTTGGATTGTTATTATTTATTCTTCTATCCATTAATTTACTAATTGGATAAATCTGTGCCTGCCCTGGGCAAGGAAATCTTTCATAGCTTTATATATGAGACATATGAATAAATTAAAGCGGCCAGTGATTTCATAAAGGGCACAGCTCTTTCTAACAGCCTCTTGGGTTTTGTCCACAGGCTTGTCATCTGGGGGTCACAAGATAGCCACTACAACTCCAAGCTAAACATCTTCATACTAATCCTTCAGGAGAGAGATAGAAGGCATAAGTGAAAAAAGCTTTTTGCCTGACAGACTCTGATTTTTTTCTTCAGGAAAGAAGTTCTTGCCAGATATGCAACAAACTTCCCCTTTGATCTTATCATCTGAAATTAGATCATACTCCCAATCTTAGACTAATCCTGCTGAAGGGAAACGGGATTCCCAGTAAAATTTATCTCTGGGTGCCTTTGTGACCAAAGAAGGAAGAAAATGACTCACAGGGAGAAAAAAATATATGTGTGTATTTTTATTTCCCATATTCATATATTCGTGGGAAATTTTCTTCTTCTATATGTATAGCCAAAAGAAAACTCAGATATTCATATATTCACAGGGAGAAACTATGTTTTTATATACATTTATTTTCTATATGTATATAGAAAGACTCAAAAGAAAACAGAGAACTTTCCTTCATCATGAATAAAAAGTAGTTTCTTTCTTTAATCCCTCATAGTTCTTACTTGAAACATCTATAACAAAAGATAAATTAACAAGTTTATTAACCTGGACAGCGTACATCGTACAAAAGAAGTTTCAACAGAAAATATCTCAAAGCTTAGGACCCTGACTTATGTCAGTTTCAGTTTTGTTTGTGCTTTGGGTTTTTTTGGTTTTTTGGAGGGCTGGGGATCAAACTCAGGACCTTGTGCTTGCAAGGCAAGCACTCTAATCACTGAGCTAAATGCACAGCTCTACTTATGTTGTTTTTAACGAAAAGCAGTAAGTTCATGAGAAAATGATACATCAAAAAAATGGTTTTCAGCTCCGATAGTGAGAAACCATGGGAAAGTAAATACATAGGAGGAAGTCAATGGGGTAAGAATTGTTTGCATAATCCTCTGGTTCCATCTCTGGGCTAAGAGTCTAGTGCTATCTCCAGGGAAAAAGAATTTATGTCCCATCTTCAGGCAGAAAGAGGGAGGACAGAGATGGATTTCCCTCCCTTTACTGCTGCTTATTCGTCTTTAGTTCTGGAATATTTTTAATGTCAAGCAGCATATTTTGGAGTGGCATATTATGGTTTCCTTCAACTAGATATGAACATTTTATTGAGCAAGAAATAAACAGTTCACAAAGAGGGAGATTTCAAGACCAAAAGTGGTAAGGAAGTTCATCTAGTGAAGGTTACATCAAAGTTCATAAAATATAAAAGAGAAAGTCCATCGAGCTTACTTCTCATTGGTTATTTTATGGTATCTTTTCCTTTTGGGTCCTATCTCTAGGTAGATAGTGTAAGGAATGCGTTGGATTAGAAGATACAAGCTACTATCTGCTGCTGCAGAATTACCAGCTTGCTGGCTTCTGGGAGAAATCCTCACACCTTTTGAGGCCACAGAGTCACCTGTGTTGAATGTGGAGAACAAAGGAAAAACAGCTATGTTCTTTTCTATCTGTATATACCTATGATAAAGTCTTTAATTTATAAATTAGGCATAAAAAGAAATTAACAGTTATAAATAATAATAAAATAGAATGGATCATAGTAATATACTTTAATAAAAGTTACTTAAAATTTATGAATTATTTATTTCTGGAATTTTCCACTTAATATCTTCAGACCTCAGATAGCTAAAACTGTGGAAATTGAAACCTCAGATTAGGAGAGACGCCTGTGTAAGTCTTAAACAATAGTACAAGCCTGGAGGAAATTAGAACAGGACTTGTCAATAAGTTAGCATTTTGTTCCTGGTCTCCCTCCTCTCCTTGTATCTATCTCTGGGCCTTCTTCCCCCATCCCTAAAACAGCAGCAGAGAGTTTGGTAGGTGAATTCTCCAGCCCCTCCACCTACAAACAAATTTTATTCTAGCTCTAAATAGCAGGGTAAAAAATGGCGCAGATGATTACCATTTCAAAGGTGGGCCTGGTAGCCCGGGCCTTACATCTGAAGGCCAGGCCAGTCCCTCTAGCAAGGTCAGGCTAACCTCGTCCTCAGGATACAGAGTGAGTGACAGCAAGGTTTTCAGCCCTCCCTAGACACGTTTGGCAGTCACTGTAGGGCCCCGCTTCCCTTCTCTGGAAGAGGGAACAACTGCCTTTGCCTCACGGGGCTGTTGAAAGGACTGAAGGACAGAAAACACATTATGCACTTAGCATTGAGCCTTGTGCATGTTACTGTTGAAGTTCAAATAAGAATCCGACTTCTCCTCAGAGTGTGAGATCGAGGCAAGGGCTATGTCTAATAACTTGTTTACACCTTTCTTTACTGACAGTGCCCTTCCCTGCTCGCCTACCACGATGTGTCTGATGGCAATTGTGAATGAATGAATGAACACCATCTCACTCTCACTAGGACAGCTACTGTCCAAAAAACAAAAACAAAGCAGAAAATAACAAGTGTTCGAGACAGCTGGGAGACACTGGAACCCTTGTACACTATTGACATGAATATAAAATAGTGTAGCCACGATAGAAAACTGTGTGGTAGCTCCGCAAAAAATAAAAATAGCACCACTACATGATTCAGCAATCCTGCTTCTAAGTAATACCCCAAAGAATTGAAAGCAGAGACTTGAACAGATATTTTTATACGCTTGTTCATGGTACCATTTTTCACAATAACAAAAAGTAAAAGAAATCCAAATTCGTCTTTTGTTAGGCAAATGGATAAATAAAATGTGGTTATATATGCAATGAAATATTATTCAGCCTTTAAAAGGAAGGAAATTCTGACACATGCTACAACATGGATAAGCCTCAAGGACGTGATTTTAAATGAAATAAGTCAGTCACACACACACACACACATACATGCACGCCCAGTTGCACTTACATGAGGTACCTAGAGTAGTCAGATTCATAGAAACTGAAAATAGAATTATGGTGGCCAGAAACTAGGGGGAAGGTGAAATGGAGAACCATTTCATGGGTACAGAGTTTTAGTTTTACAAGAGTTCTGAGCCAGGTGTGAAGGCACATGCCTGTAATTCCAGCACTCAGGAGGCCGAGAAAGGGAGATTGTGGCAAATTTGAAGCCAGATTGGGCTACATAGTGAGTTCAAGGCCAGCCTGACCTACCTAGTGAAACCCTGTCTCAAAAAGAAAGAAATAGAATTCTAGAGACTGATGAATGACAATGTAAAGGCAGTCAATCATACTGATTTCTATACTCAAAAATAGTTAAGTAAATTTTATGTTATCTGTATTTACCAGAATTCAAAAAAAATTTTTAAAGGAACAAATGAATGCATTGATGTATGCTATACTGTAAACACACCCTGAAAATATTACATGAAATGAAAGAAACCAGATACAAAAGAGCACTGTCAACGATTCTGTTTATATGAAATATCCAGAATAGACCAATCTGTAAAGATAGAAAGTAGATTGGCAGTTGCCAGGGACTGAGGGGGTTAAGGAATGGGTGTGACTGCTAATGGTACAAGGTGTCTCTTCAGGGTGATGAAAATGTTTTTGCTTTAAAATTAGGTAAAAGTGATGCCAACATTATGAATATACTAAAAACCATGAAATTGTATGCTTCATAGTGTGTCTTTTACTGCTCGTAAATTATATCTCAACACAGCTGAATGAATTACATCTTGACACAGAATGAACAAGTGAGGTTCTAATTATATCCAGATTACCAGGATTCGTTTAATTCACCCTCAATTCCGGCAGAAATCATGTTTGTCAAGAGAGTGGTGGGAAAGAATGATGAAAGGTTGATCAATGGGCATGAAATTGCAGTTAGACAGGAGAAATAAGTTCTAGTACGTTATTGCACAGTGGGGTGTCTATAGATAACAATAATGCACCGTATATTTCAAAAAACATAGAGGAAAGGTTTTGAATATTTTCATCACAAAAAAATGATAATGTTTGGGAAGAGAGATATGCTTGCTCTGATTTGACCATTAAGCAATGAATACATATATTAAAACATCATACAGCACCTCATAAATACATATAATATTTATGTGTCAATTTTAAAAATAAAAGGTAGAAGAGGGAAATACTTATTTGGATCATAAAAATGAGTAGCAAGGGCTGGGGATTTAGCTCAGTGATTAGAGTGCTTGCCTTGCAAGCACAAGGGCCTGAGTTCGATCCCCGGCACCACAAAAAAAAAAAAAAAAAATGAGTAGCAAGGGGTTCAAAGAGGTAATTTTTAAAAAATCAGGCTTAGTCTCAGGAACCTTTGAGATTTCCTGGCCGATAGCCTGACAGGGCTGCTAGAAGGCCCAGGCTTTGGCAAGTGACCAGGGAAGACCCACATCTTCCTGGAGCCACCAGATTGTCTAGCCATAGAGTCTCCTCAGGGTGCTAGGACTAGAGGCAGAACAGCTATTCCCTTGGAAACGCCCTACTGGGAATTCAGTTTACTACTTGCCATTATAATGATGTAATTGCGCACTGCTCATTGATAATGTGCAAAAACAACCACATGACAGTATAAACAAACAGCTGGTGAATGAGCTTCTTGCAAAATGCTAAATGCAAATTTTAAAAAATAATTTTTAAATCAGTTTTTAAAACCTGATACAGTAATTCCCCAACGTGCAGCAGAGCATATGGGACAGCTCCAAAGCGACAATGACACATTCCGTAAAACGGCATATTGTCAGGACCATTCATGGGAGAAAAACCTGAAGGCAGGGATGAGGCAGAAAATGGAACCGTGATTCACTGGCAGGAGCTCATTCCCATCGAGGATCCAAAATTTTAGTGCTTAAAAACACCTTCTGTCCCCCGACACATTTTCACACAGCATGTAAATTTCAAATTGCTTCCCCTGAAAATACTTTCCGCACCCATCCAACAGGAGCTGGTGAGACTGGCTGGAAGAGCTCAAGCCAACCAAAGCCTCGGTGCCTCTTGCCTGGGGACCAATGTACAGGGCACACCTAGTCCCCAAGACCACCAGCTATACTTCACGAAGAGCCGGTGCTGTGTTTCTAACAACCTGAAGGGGGCTTCTGCAGCTGGGTCTTTGACAAACAACAAAAGCACTTAAGCACTTGAAAATTACCGAACCATTATTATGGCTGAGGCATAAACATTTATAAACAATGCCTGCAGACCTAGAAATAATGATTATAACGAGCTGTCTTTTCTCATCGCTGAGACACAACACCCAACACCCACAGCTTAGAGAAGTTTACTTTGGCTTGAAGGTTGGCCAGCCCCAGGGCAGAAACAGCATGGCAGAGGCTCACAGAGGAGGCAAGCTGCTCACGCCGCTGCAGTCTGGAAGCGCCAGAGAAGGGAGGAGCCAGGCAGGGAGACGTACCCTTCCAGGTCCACCCCCAGCACCCGCCTCTTCTGACCAGACCCCACCTCCTAACGGCCGGGCAGCCGGGTCACCCGCTTATGAGCGACGACGGCACGAGGGCTGTGGGAGACATTCTCCATCTAAATCATAATACAAGCATAGTTTTGTTTGTCACCTATCTCTCTTTTCGGAGAAAGAGCTAAATTCTATTTTTTGGGTTTTTTGAGGCAAGGTTTCACTCCACAATTCAAGGTGGTCTTAAACTTGCTCTGTAGCTAAGACTGGCCTCAAACTCTCAATTCTCTTGCCTCAGCCTCCCAAGTGTGGGGTTTAGGTGCGCACCAACACGCCCATCTAAAATAGTTGAATTCTTCAAGCCTCAGCAGGAAAAGGTGGAGAAGGGCCCTGCCAGGTTCGTCCACTAACGCCCACCGCGTCTGTCGCTTCTTGCGGGCACTTGGAGCAGATGTGCCTGTGACGAGCTGAGAGCATTTTCTTTGTTCTTGTCCACAGAACACGGTTGGCTCTATTTTCTGTGGTTGCTTCTTCCTTTCTTTCTTTTTTTGAGAAGAATTTCTATTAAATGGAAATATAATCCATGTACCATAAAATTCACCTTCTTATTTTTTAAAAAATTCACTTTTTAAAATGTAAACTCCTGTGGCTTTTAATATATCCATGCAGCCATGCAGCTGTCACCAGTCTAATTTCAGATAATTTTCATCTCTATCCCCCCCAAAAAAATCCCTTAGGGCAGAGATATAGCGCAACGCTCAGTGGTAGTACGTTTGCCTAGCATGCGCAAGGCCCTGGTGTTGCAAAAAGAGAAAGAGACAAAGAGGAAGGAAGAAGGAAAGAAAGGGATGAGAGAAAGAGGAGGGGAGAAGGGAAGAGAAGAGCTCCGCTGCTCTCAGAGGTCATTCCCATTCGTTTCTTCCCCCAGCCCCTGGATAGCACAGATCCACTAATCTGTTTTACTTTTCTTCTCCTTCTCCTCCTCCTCCCTCTCCTCCTCCTCCTCCTCTTCCTCCCTCTTCTCCCCCTCTTCCTTCTTCTGTTGTTTGTTTATTGTTGCTGTTTTCAGCACTTGGAATTGAACCCAGTGCCTTGGCCCTGAACTACATCCCAGCCCTTTTTTTATTTTTTGAGACAAGGTCTCACTGTGTTGCCCAGACTGGCCTTAAGCTTATTATCTTTCTGCCTCAGCCTCCTAAAATGTTGGAATTATAGGCATGCACCATCATGCTTCACTCATTTTATTTCTATCCATTTTCTTATTCTACACATTTCACATAAATTAAATCACACAATATATGGTATTCTATGTTTGGCTTCTTTCACTTAGAACCATGTTTTTGAAGTTCCTCCATGCTGTTCTATGTGTCAGGACACTTCATTCCTGTTAATGGATGAATAATATTCCACTATACAGATATACCATGTTTTGTTTATTCATTCATCCATTGATGGACACTTGGGTTGTTTCCACTTTTGACTACTATGAATAAGGCTGCTGTGTACTTTTAGGTACAGGTTTTTGTGTAGGTGCATGTTTTCAGTTCTCTTGGATAGTGACCTAGAAGCAGAATTTCTGGGTCATACAGTAACTCAGGGTTTGACTTTTCTGAGGAACTCTCCAGACCATCTGCACCACCTCACACCTGTGATTTCTTACTCTGGTTAGGTCATAGGGCCTTTTCTTGGTTTCTTCATAATTTCTCATTATCCCACCTCGGTCTCCAGTCCCTCTTGCAAGACACACGCAGATGTGTTCTTGTTTTCTCCTCCAACCTCCCCAGAGGAGAAACAGCTTGCTCCTAAGCCAAGAGAAATGAAAGAGAACAGAAATGCAACAGGGGCCAGCTGCACCCCGAGCACTATATTCCCCAATGTATGTGTTCAACTCGCTGTGAGACTTGGGGCAGCTGTCATCGTCCCTAGCTTGTCAATGAGGATGCTGAAAAGCCTGTGACAATTTTATTGCTCCAAACTGCTTCCCAGGCCCCTAAGAAAGTAGTTCTCAAATTGTGTGTCACAGAACCTGATAGTCGTTCGTGAGTTTAGTTTAAAAAGCACTATTTGGGGCCAAACAATGAATCTAAGATTCCTGAAAGGTCCACCCCTCATGTTTTGCGGTTCCCTAAACCAGTTCTGTTCCACAGTTCTGCAGTTCTATTTCACAGTTCCAGAAAGACTTCATCACACAGTCTTTATTCACACTGCTTGCCTGGGACTGAGAGCAATACATGGCATAGGATGGTTGTTCAATAACTACTCATCTACTGAATGAATTTTTCTACTAAAAAATTGGCCAATTGCTGTGCTAGGACATTGTTTCCCAAACCTGACTGTGAGTAAACTATTGCCCAAAACTGTTTTTAAAAACATAGTTCACTGGCCTCTTCTGAATCAGGATGTCTAAGTGGGTGTCGGAATCATTATTAAATCTCCCAGGCAGCGCCGATGGAGCTGTGTGAGGGCCCCAGTCTGGGTACCACCGTTCTGAAAGGTGCTACCGTGGAGCAGTGACGGCTGTGGCTACCCTCCCAGGTCTAGATCTGACGCCAGGACGAAGCCACATATCAGCAACTGCACAGAAAAAAGTCTTTTCCTAGATCCACAGTCATTTTCCTAGATACACTCCACTGAGCACTGCTGGCTTCTCTCCAGTCACTAGACTGTGAGAGTTGTCCATATTGAGTTGGAGTCACGTTTGTCACACTCAAACAAAACAGTCAAGAGCTAAGAAGGGAGGGCCCCAGTGTACACATGGGTTTAAGAACTATTGTGAAAACTGCACAGAGGACTTCTATGCGCCTGTCACCAAAACTTGGAAAGGACTCTCCAAACTGTACCTTGCCACGTGAGTCACAAGGACAGCTAGCTAGACACACAAAAACACTTGCCTGATATACTGCCTCCATTAGTGAACTGTCAAACGCCCACAATAAGCCCCTGTGATCAGTATTTCCCTCAGCTCAACTCACATGCACTCTCCATTTTACCTTGGAAAAGCCTTGACCCTCTTAGCCTCCCTGAATGCATCCACGGTTGCCGTGGCACACATATTTCACGTTACGGTGTCCTGCTAATCTCCATTAAACTCATTCTTTAGGAAAGGCGCTCTCTGTTACTTAAATTGCCAAGATCTTTCAAGGTGACTGATGATTCTCCCTGTCTGAAGAGAACCGCGGGTCAGTCTTTCCCTACTTCTCTGTTTCAGACTTGCTTTCCTACTATCAACCAACGGTGATTAAAGCCACATTTGTTTGACCATCAGAACTTCTCTAGATTGAAGAAAAGAATCTCTCCACTTCTTATATAATGTAACTCTCCCCCACACTCTTCAAAGACCTGAAAGATAAACACATACCATATAAGCAAGTATGAAGTTTTTCACTTTCTTTCCATCAATAGAAAGGGCCAGTATTTCTTAGAGTTTGAGTCCTTCTTTGAATGTCAAGGATAATGGAGGAAATCATAATGTCTTTCCCTGCTCATGGTGGACCAAGAAAAAAAGAGCTCTCAATTCATTTTTACTTGCTTACTCACGTCTTGTTTCCCTTTACCCCAGGAGGAAGGGGGACCTTATCATACTGGAAAATTGAAATCTAGACACATTAAACTGTTTATCTACAGTTAGAGTAGACCCACAGGGTAAGCAAGACCAGGCCATGATAGTAGAGCTACCCCTCAGGCAGGGTTGGGGTGCAGAGTAAGGGCAGGAGGAGAGGAATCAGCTGAGGAAGAGTAAGAGTGAAGCAGGCAGGTCAAGTCCAGATGACCACTAGACAGAACCCAGTCATGGAGGATAGCATCCATGAGGGTGCAGCAATCTCCACTCCCAGGGCAAGAAAACCACCAACACAGGAACTTGAGCAGTTTTAAGATGCCCTCAAAGGTACACAAAGAATAGCATCATAGACTCTATCATTCTTCCACCTAAGATGCAGCCCTCTGCTGAAGCAGGGGCATCCCTTGAGCACTTGTTGGACATGCAGAATCTCAGGTCCCACTACCCAACTTAACAGAACCTCTGCACCATTTGGATGGATATTAGCATGCTCTGAACCAGTTCAAGAACAAACACAATTCAGTATTAAAACCCAGTAAATGATTCAGCTGAGTTTGAGACTAGGTATCTCTCAAGCTTTAGTGCACTTAAGAATTGTCTGGGAAGACTCTGATCCAGTAGACTGGGGGCAGAGTGGGAGGCACAGGGATCTATAGTTTCAGCAAGTAAACAGGTAATTCTGATTCCAATTCTAATTGGTTTAGCTCTGGACAGATGACATATACATATTCTTGTATACCTATGCAGAATAGCATTTTAAATTTTGACTAAGTTTTTCAAGTATTTTCTCTTTTCTCACTGCTCATTTCCAGCAAATAGGCCATTCTGTGCCCATTGCGATTTGGCAGGGATATGAGTGGATGAAAAGATAAAGAAAATGAGAAAGTTAGGAACAAATAGGCAGGTAGACAGACAGACCTCTTTGTGAGTAGCTTCCAAAGACCTAAAATCCTTAGCCGTACAAGAAGAGTTGAAAATACCCCCAAAATTGCTCCGTGTTGTGTGAAAGGAGGGACAGGAAAACAGACAGATGACACTGAGTCCTGGAGATGGAGGCTCTGTGCTGTGATTGCTGCAGAGAAGATATGGCTACCTCAGAGAGAGTCTTCTGCCGTCAAGAATGGCATGAGGTCACATAGGAAAGGCATGAAACTTGAAGGAGCCAGGCAGACAGGAATGAGAGGCATCCGAGGGGCAACCCCAGTGAATTGATATGAGGGGGACGGTCTTATCAGGCACCTTCATGGAAGACTTGAAGACCAAATGAGTCCTTGTCACCACTGCCGCCATCATGCTTTGGTATTCATGCCCTCTGAATAAAGACCAAAACTCTAATAAATGCAGTAAAAGGGGCAAGATATTGAGCGCAAAGCCCCAGGCATTATGGACTTGGACTTCAGTTTCTCTAGACAATAAAGCAAGATAGAATGTGGAAGGGAAATTGCACTAGCTCCATGGAAAAGGTGGAAGCAGTATTACCCCCAGTAGGTCCTCCTATGGGGACCCTTCTTCACATGGTGCCTCTTGGACAGCAGCCCTTCTTGCCACTACCTCCAAATTTCCTTCTCAGAATTCCTTAATTTTCTTCCCAAATGTCCCATTTTCTTTATTCTTTCTTTATGCATTTTATTTTTTCCTCAAAATTGCCTTTAGTGACCCAGAAGGAAACACATCTATGACTCTTTGGAATTAAAGAGCTTAAACAACCATGAAGAAAACAGTAGTTCTCCCTTTGATCGATCCACCTTCACCTAGCTTAGGCAGAACCCAAATTTGTTAAAAGACATTGCTTCTCCTTCCCACCCAAGAGATAGAATGGACATGTGCATTCCCTCCCAGATGAGGCCAGCCTTGAGCCCAGGATGACCTGAGGTATTCCCAAATCAGTGGACACAAAAGCAATGTTTCCATAGCTAAAGCAAGATGAGCTTTCACATGTAGCACTCAAGTAGTTCTTCTCTTGAAGTCAAAGTGAAATGTATTAGCTCTGGGGAGAAATGCCAGCTAATAAAAGCTTAAGAGTGCTAAGATCTGGATATTTGTTTCCTTCAAAACTCGTGTTGAAACTTAATTCCCACTGTAAAATGGTAATGGTATTTGGAGGTGGGGACCTTGGGAGGTAGTTCAATGAGTTCATGATGATACGTTATGGTTTAAGACCTAAAGTGTCCCCCAAAAGTCTCATGTGTTCAGAAGTAGGGTTTTTAGAGGGTGATTAGATCATGAGAGAACTATATTCATCTGTGGATTGGTCCTTTGATGAGTTCATAACTGAATGTGCTGTTATGAGTTGGAGGCAGGTTAGAGGCAAGTCACTGGGAACATGACCTGGAAAGGTGTATTCTTCTCCTCCTGCTTCCTGACTGCAATGGGTTGAGCTGCTTTCCTCCTCCATGTCCTTCCACTATGCTCTTTCTGTCCTGGAGCCACCCAACTGTGCATTGACTGAACCCTCTGAAACTGTGAGCCAAAATAAATCTTTCCTCCTTTAAATTGTGGACATTGGGTATTTTGTCCCAGTGACAGAAAAGTCAGTGATACAGAGTGGGTCCCTCATTATAGCTTTAGTGACTTTATAGGAAAAGAGAACCAAATTAGCAAGCTTGCTCTGTCCCACCCTCTGGGGACAGAGCCTTGTACCATCATAGGACTCTGGAGAGTTTCCACCAGCAAGAAGCCTTTTACTAGATATGGCCCCTTGATCTTGGACTTCTCAGCATCCAGAAATACAAGGACCAAATGTCTTTTCTTCGTAAATTACTCAGTGTTTGGTGTTTAGTTACGGCAACAGAAAATGGATTAAGACAGACAGTGTTCTCATTTCTGCCCCTTTAGCTTCTCCATGATGAAGTTCAACTTTCCAAAAGATTCAGATCTTTGCAAACTGAAATGTCGACACTCAAAGGACAAATTCCTTTGCAAAGCATTTGCCCTGTGACTGCTTATGGAATAACCAATTTAAGTGTTTTTAGGTTAAGTTTCTGGGAGCAACAAAGGCCTACTAGAGGCAATTCCCCCGCCTTCCACCTCCTTCTTCCTGGAGTGAGCTCCGGACTGAGGCAGAGACATGCCCAGAGTAAAAGAAAAATCCTACACATGTTTTCCAGTCTGTTATTTCTGTGCAAGAACTTTTCCCACTCAATCCAAAAACCAGCAGTGTCTGGCCTTGTGCCCAACCCACATCTCCACACCTGCCATGAGCCTCTCTGGCAGCCTGCCCCAGTGCTCCCCAAGGAGCAGCAGGAGGCTCCACTCTCCTCCAAACCCAGAAAGGAAGTAGAACAGGCTGTCTGAAAGCGGGTACGGACAATTAACATAAGTGACTCAAATGACAACCACCGCCTCTGCCCGCTCCCCACTTCCACTTCCTTTCCATCATCTCTGAGTGGGAACTGCGGGTGCCTCCTGCCTTTCTAGCCCTGCTGCTTTGGCTGTAGCACCCACCTGATGGTATGACCTCACCATCCTACAGAGTGACGGCCAACAGTAGATGAGTCATGGACTGTGGGTGGCCGAGAAGGAGAGAGAGAGAAAGCATGGAGCTGGAAGACACTGTAAAATGGGAAAACAGGAGGTTATCATCCAGCCATGGATTCTGGTGGCTCATTTCTTCCTGCTTCCTAAAGCTTGATAGCTCTTGGGTTCCATAAAGTGTCACTGTGTATCTCGCCAGTATCTCATGTCTCCATCATAGCTGAACTATTTTGCCCTTGTATTGCCTGTCAAATGAGGTGAGTTCTCCTGGACACGAGGGACCTTTTTTATTTACATATTTGTAACTCCAGCCCTTGGTGGAGTGTCTAGTACAAAGAAGGTGATTCAAATGTCAGCTGAAAGAATGAAGAAAAAAAACATACATTATCATACAGTATCTTCAAAGAGCATGCATTTCATAATAAAAATGGTGGGAAGTTATGGTTGATGTTCTACATACACACAAATACACACATATGCAAATATTAAACATTTTTGCCATCCATGAATTGATAGTTAAGTAGAACATTCTTTTGTAAAGAAGCATGACTGTTTATATAGACTATATAGTAGAAGAATAAAAATATTACAAGGACATGAATGACTTTTAAATTTGTATGTAATGTTATAGGGAATGGATTTAATAATTACAAGTGTTTCCTGACCGGACAGAAGAGGAAGCAGCACATTTTTCTTTGTGGAGTCCATCAGGTTTTATGGCAAAAAAAGAGGTACCCTCTGAAGAGTTTTTGAAAGATTACAAGAAGTCTACCAGGAAACACAAAAGTAAAAGGCAGGGTTGCCCAGGTCAGGGAGGACCAGGTACACACTAGGTGGGAACACAGGGCTGCCACAACTTTGGAGGGTGTGAGGAAAGTGATAAAGGGTGGCCCAAACAACTGAAATGTATTGTCTCAGAAGTTCTGAGGCTTGAAGTGCACAATCCAGCTGTCACTAATCCAGGTGTCGCTATGTTGGTTCTTTCTGAGTGCCATGAAGGAAGTATCTGTTCCAGATCTCTCTCTCTTTGGCTTGCAGATGCTTATTTTTGTGTCCACACGGTGATCTCCCCGCCTACATGTCTGACTCCAGATTTCCCTGTTTTGGGCTGGGAGTGTAGCTCAATGGTACAGTGCTTGTCTGGCATGCACAAGACTCTGGGTTCCAGCTCTAACACCACCAGACAAAACAAACCTCCCTGTTTCATAAAGATACCTATCACCTCGGCCTAAGGTACACTCTGTTGATCTCATTAATCTGATTACTTCTTCAAAGACTCTATCTCCAAATAAGATTCCATCTAAAATACTAGGGATTGGGGGCTGGGGATTTAGCTCAGTGGTTAGAGTGCTTGCCTAGCAGGCACAAGGTCCTGAGTTCGATCCTTAGCCCCCCCAAAATAAATAAATAAATAAAATACAATACTAGGGATTAAGAGGTCAACCTATGAGTTGGGCACAGTGGTGTATACCTGTAATCCCAGCTACATGAGAGGCTAAGGCAGGAGAAGCAGAAGCTCAAGGCCAACCTGAACAACTTAGAAGACACTGTCTCAAAATAAAATATACACACTTATAATCCCATCACTCAGGAGACTGAGGCAGGATCCTGGTGAGTTCAAGGCCAGGCTGAACTATACAGTAAGACCTTGACTCAAAATAAATACATACATACATACATACACACAGACATAAATACATATATAAACCAAACAAACAGGACTGGGATACAGCTCAGGGGTACAGGCCCACTGAGTTCATTTCCACTCAGAAATGAGAGTTAGAACTAGAGCTGGGGATGGGGGAGGAGGGTTCCAACATATGTATTTTGAGGAAGATACAATTCAACCTATAACACAGGTGCCATCTCAGCACTGTGAGATGAGGATGTGATCATGGCCTAGTTCAAATTCTAGCTCCCCAACAAAATGTTTTCTTTTAAAAAATCATTTTAGTACCACACTGTCACCACTCTTGCCCCAAAAGCTCCCGTGATTTTTATGGTTGCTAGACTCAAGGCTCTTTGGTGGTATTTATGCCTGTGGAATCTCCTGCAGGATCTTTAAAAGTGAGCTGTTTCCTCCCTCACAGTTATTCGACCTCAGCAGCAGGACCCATAGCCTCCTGCAGAGGTTAAAAAGGTCAGACATGAAAATCCTGTCTTGTGTGCAGCCAGAGCACAGCAGGTGGTCCCGTCATGGCTACTGGGATCTGGCCTGGCTTCTGCTGTGAACCTTTGGCAAAGCACGTTCTCCTGAACAACTGAAAGACACTGAAGGCAAAACCTTTCCACTCCTGCTCTGAACCTGGACTGCATGCAGGGCTGGGTACAGATGAAAGCCAAACACTGAGAAGGGCAGAGCAAGAACCAAAGATAAGGATCTTCAGATGAAGAGATTACCATGATTTATCTGAGTGGGCCCTAAACCTAAGCATAAAAGTCCTTAAAAGGAGGCAGAGGGAGATTTGACTATAGAAGTAGTAGAAATGATGATGGGAGAAAGAGGTTGGAAGGATTCAAGGAAGGAGCCACAAACCCAAGAACAGGGATGGCCTCCAGAAGTTAAAACAGACCAGAAAACAAATTCTCTCCTAGAGCTTACAACACACACACACACACACACACACACACACACGCACGCACACACAAAAAAGCCCCTCCCCCATGACTTTGGTGCAGGAAAACATATTTTATACTTCTGGCCTCTGGAACTGTAAAAGGTAAACTTGTTTTGGTTTAAAACAAGTTTGTGGTAATTTATCACAGCAGCAACAGGAAATTAGTACAACCTAACACCTTCCCTCCAGGGAACACCCTACCCTTGAGTTTCTTGTGAAATGATGTCATTTTTGAAACACTAACTTTTTGAGCTACTTATAGCAAGTCTTGTTACTTGCAGCCTGAAGCAGCTTTAAATAGTATTTTTGGCATGATTTATGACAGTCTTTGTAGGAGTATTAGGATGTAGGTTCAGCTGCTAACACAAAAGGATTTGGGGAGGGGGCTGGGGATAGAACTCAGCCATATGCTTGCTAGGCAAGCGCTCTTCCACTTGAACTAAGTCCCCAACCCTACAAAAGGACTTTTTAAAGAACAGAGGGCTGGTAGTGCAGCTGTATTACAAGAGCTTTGCTAAGATCTAGGCTTCTTTTATTTGGCATATTGAAATCTCCCACTTTAAAAATAATAGTGATAAAATAAGTAGCAATTTCTTTAAATTTCCATCATAAAGTCTGTCTTATTGCTCTGCCGTTCCTACAAGGTTATCTTCATCCTCAAGATCCAAGATGACTCTCCTCCACTCCAACTCTAAGCTGACCCGCACAGGGAGAAGGGAAGGCTCCAGGACAGGGTACATTGAAGATCTGCACCCCAACTCAGTCCCATGATCAGAACTAGGTCCTAGGGCCATGCCTACTTCCCAGGGAAGCTAGAAGTCTGCATTCCAATTAGAAACTAGGACAAAAAAAACAGAGCAAGCACATCTTGGGGGGCAACACATGGTCTCTGTCTCAGTTCTGCTTCAGGAAAGACAGTAGAAGAAAGTTAAATCAAGGAGGCTTCCGCATTTCAATACAAAAGTCCAAATAATACTGCTGATGAAGCTTAACTCATTCTAGACCCTTACTTGTTAAAACTGCTATGTTTTAAGATTATCATTCTTTGGTGGCAGCAGAACCTACAGTGTACAAGATAGATACAAGTGGTGACACCCTTTCCCTTTGCCTCTCTTCCACCTAGGGCACCTCTTTGGACCACTAATGTCTGGAGAAGACACTGAAACAATGCAGAGCTCTCAGAGGAAGCAAAACCACAACCATGCTGCTTTACAAAAAGACACAGTCATTCTAGGGGATTCCCAAGGCTTCTGGGTTTCTTTCTCCCGTGAGTTATGCTGAAAACCCCCTAACCCTTGCTACAGAACCTGTACCCATCCTATTGGTGCACTCAGTGCCCGATACATTCTAGAGTCACTCAATGCTGGGGAAAGCACTTGGCAGATGGGAAGCCATTTTCAAAGGCACCCTGCAGTGCGCGGTGCTATCTGGGTCTGCAGTGAATGCCGGTTGCCATGGCATTGCTTTAAATCGTGCCTGTGCTGAAGCGTCTTGTTGTCCTGTCACATGCTGCTCCCAAACGCTGAGACTCGCCATCCAGTTTGCTGACTGATGCTTGAGCTCTGCACCGGGAGCACAGCTGTGTCAGTCAGAAGGCAAATCCCTGTGGGTACCACTCCCCCTGCCTAGTTTATCTGTAAGGTTGGAAACACCTGACCTAGGAAACCAGAGACCCAGGTTCCACCTCCAGTCCTCCACCGTGTGCCTCTGGGCAAACGTTAAAATCTCTCTGTGCTTTGCACTCCTCGCCTACACAACGCCGGCGATGGAGTGGAATGTCTCCAAGGTCTCCTGATGTAACTGGCTCTGCATGCAGTGTCGCAGAGGCTCTTCGGAGAACCAACATCAAAGGGTGAGTGAGGCAATTCCTGTAAGCCACTGAATCGACCTCTCTCCCATGCTGACTGCTTCTGAGACTCCTCTGCAGCACCTCTGGTTGCTAGGGATTTGTTTTGAATTAGTTCCCTGGCAGGATGCCACTCGTCAAAAAGTCCCTTCAGGTGTACTAAGGAGACTGTTTGCAGCTCAGGTCAAATCATTATTTACCTTGAAAATACTTTCTTCTCAGGATGGTCCCTGGTTCAGTGCTCATAGCTATAGTTCTAAAGATAGCACACCTCCTGAAAAAAGCTCTAAAACCAGAGAAAGACATTCATGTGGGGCTGGCACCTGGACCAGTCTTACAGAGTAGCATCTCATGGGACCAAGAGAGCTGGAGAAGCAGTTCTGATATCTATCTAACCAGCATGCTCCCGGTCTCACTAGCTAGGATACAAATGAGATCATCTTTTCATTTCTGCCTGACCCTGACATTAACGCTGGCTGCAGGAGCACAGCTCACACCTTCAAATTCTCCTTCCCGGCCCACCTCCATTATTTCTAGGAATCTTCATTTGGGTATATATATCCACAAAACCAAGGATGACCTAGAAACAATGGTGATGAAGGTGATAGGGTGTCTTAGCACAAACCAGGGTACATAAGGCACAGAAAAAAAATAATAACCACCATCTTGATAACAAAGAGTGTACCCCTCAGTTTACTGATGAAGAGTAAGCAATAACTCTTGGTAGACTTGGTGGAGAAGGTGAAACATTGTCTGACTTTTGAAGAATGGAAACCAGATCAAATGATGATGGTTTTCAGGAAAGATGTGACAAAAATACCCAATTCCTTGTGCCCTAGGCGACTGAGCCTCTCCACCCAACCTTCAGTTGGACAACTTGTTCACTCGGTCATTCTTTTTTTTGAGACTCATTGTATTACCCAGGTTAACCTTAAACTCATGATTCTACAGGTCAGGATGGTACATACTTTTAATTCCACTAGTACAGTTAAAAAAGGGAGCTAAAAAAAAAAAGGGAGCTGAGGAACTCACTCCCCTTCACTCATTTAATTTTAAACAGCACCCTAAATCCATTCCTACTTCCATTGTCCTAAGAGAGGTAAGGAGCTACATAACAAAGACCCAGTGAATCTCTGCTCTCGGTGAGAAGATGTACAAGCATGTTGGATCTCATTTGGCCTTCAGTCACCTTTACCCTATCTAAACCTTATTAAAGGTTCATGAATAGGTACTACATATCAAGCATGTAATTAAGATCAGAGTGAATCCTGGGACGAGCTTATGTGTTGAGAGCCCCTGAGATGACTCAACAGCCTGTCAATCATTCTTGTCAATCATACCTAGAGATTCAGGGGAGGCGCCGCAGCCAAGGTGCAGATTCTTTAAATTCTGAAAGCCTGATTTATCTGGGGGCTGCTGCTGGGGGCTGCTGCTGCGTGCTGTGTGCTGTGTTCTGGGTGTGATGCTTTTGCTTTCCTGTCACCCAGCACCACTTCTCTGTTCGTGCCATACTTTTGTTGGCAAGGACTTGTTCTGAACACAGCTTCCCTTGATCTTCAATAAATCTAGCTCCTTTCCACTTGCCATTGAGTGCGTCCTTGCAATTTGTTGCTCGCACACAAAAACTTGGGATTATACCTGCTAAATTCATCTGGCAGTAACGTTAGCATTCTGGGAGGCTGAGGCAAGAGAATTGAAAGTTCAGGCCCAACCTGGGCAGTTTAACTATTTATCAAGGCTATTTATCTCTACTTAATATGAAAAATAAAAAAGGACTGGGAATGTAGCTCAGTGTGAAGACCCTGGGTACAATCCCCAGGACCACAAAGTAGATAAAGAAATAAGTAAATAATGTTACGTATATGTACCAACTCCCCAGGATGAATATAATCAGTATGGACTGCAAATATGTTCCCATAAAAATAAAAATTTGGGGCTGGGGATTTAGCTCAGTGGTAGAGCGCTTGCCCAGCAAATACAAGCCCTGACTTTGATCCCCAACACACCTCCAAAAAAAGTGCTGGGATTACAGGCGTGCGCTAAAAATAAAAATTTGATAAATAAATAACTCATGATTCTCCTGCTTCAAACTCCCAAGTAGCAGAGTTTACGGATGTATACCACCACACTGAGCTACATTCTGTTTCTTCTAAAAATCTAAAATTTAGAATTAGGGCAAAAAGATAATTGCATGCCCTTTCACTGTCATGCTAGAACATTGCGTAACGGGCTCAACCAAGCAATAGCCCTCTGGAGAATGTATCATTGTTTGACTTCTTTATTATTATTGGAGTCCAGATTCTGTGAAATATCTGTTAATTTGTAGGTATTTGTCTGTTACAGATTCAAATGATTCCCATTTAATAGAAAAAATAACCCCAAAAACTTACAGTTTATTACCTGTAGAACATTCACTAAATTTGTATACCTCTAACCCAGCTAATTCAGTTTAGCATAACTTCTCTAGCTCAATATAAACTTCTACTCTTTGAATCTTCCTAGAACCAGCTTTATTATCTTTCTGGCTCCTTCACTAAATGAGTTAAATAACTTTTAATAAGTGCTTACCACATATTTGATGAAAGCCACTGTCTTAATTACTTGTCTCGTTGCTGAGACAAAATACCTGACATCCGAAGTTAAGGGAAGAGAGGTTTATTTAGCTCACAGTTTGTAGATGTTTCAGTCTACAGTCAGCTAGATCCAAGGCAGGATGGCCTGGCAGACAGGCAGAAGGCAGCAAGGGAAGCAAGGGAAGCAAAAAGAGACCTAAATAGCTTCTTTCAGTGCCTTAGATCTCATCCAGGCCGCTAGGATTATGGCAGTTCCAAACCAATCAGTGGACTGATTTAGTGATCACACACCGTTAATCCCAGCATCACACACCCTAGATCCAGCTGCCTCTGAAAAATCCCCACCTGTGACTTCATGAGGGGACAGTTAGGCACAAACCATGCCAGCCACATTTTTAATTCTTGGAAAATTTAGCAACCACTACAGGTGTCTTATCTATTAAGAAATTTATTTCTCATAGTGCTAAAGGTTGGGAAGTCCAAAATCATAATACTAGTATATTTGATATCTGGCAAAGCCCTGCTCACCAGTTCACAGAGTGCTTTACAAGCTGGAAGGGCCAAGGAGCTCTCCAGACCTTCTAGAGGCACTAGTCTCATTCATGTTGTGTTCTAATTACTTTCCCAAACTCCCCAATTCCTAGTTCTGTCATCTTGGAGGTCAGGATTTCAATATATCAATTGGGAGAGCACAAACATTTAGTCTATACAACAGGCAAAGCACTATGCTGGAGCAGGGGACACAACAGAGAACAAGATAGACACTGTCTTCTCTTGAACGGGCAGAAATCGCTAATAAACAGTGATTGTTAATGGATAATGATTAGGGCAATGGTACCGTGACAGAAAATCACGGAGGAGGTGGTCAAAGAAGGCCTCTCTGAGCAGATAACATTAAATTGAGACTCCAAATACAGAGGAGGCAGGGGAAAGGGCTCCAAGAAGAGAGAACAGTGAGTACAAGGACCCTGCAATGGGGCAAGGACTAGAGAGTTCAAGAATTAGAAGGCCAGGATGGTTAGGGTAGAATCAATCAAAGGAAAGATGGCATGAGATGGAGTCAAGCAGCTAGTGTGGAATTTAGAATTGAATGTCAGGACATCTGTAATCCCAGCACTGTCGGAGACTGAGGCAGGAGGACAGCAAGTTTGAGCCCACTCTGGGCAACTTAGCAAAATCCTGTCTCAAAATTTTAAAAAATAATAATAATAAAATGTAAAAAGCCTAGAGATGAACTGGGCATCGTGGAGCATGCCTGTAAATCCCAGCACTGTGTAGGCTGAGACAAAAGGACTGCCACAAGCTCCAGGCCAGCCTGAGCTACACGGTGAGCTCAAGTCCAGCCTTAACTACATAGGGAGATGCTATCTCAAATCAAGCAAGCAAAAAAATGGCCTAGGGATGTCGTTCAGTGCAAAGACCTTGAGTTCACTCTCCAATAGCACCAAAAAAAAAAAAAAAAAAAAAAAAAGATCTTAATGCTGGGACTTGCCACTTATTTAGCACAGCTTCTTTAATTATTTTAATATGCCAAATTATCATCTTTCTTTTAGCTCTCTTAATGTCAACATCTTACAGACCATGATACACTTCTCAAAAATAAAATAATTGACTTTAGTACAATACTATTAACTAAATAAGTACACAGATTAGCCAGATTTATCCAGTTTTCCACCACATATCTATATAATATATATAATTTTCTGTTTCAGGATTCAATCTAGTGTACAATATTACACATATGTCCTGTCTCCTTAGTACAGTGTTCTCCAGTCTGTGACAATTTCTGCCCTTCCTCATTTTCTTTGACCTGATACTCTTGAAAAGTGCCAGGCATTATACAGAATGTTCTCCAATCTGAGTTCACCTAATATTTTCTCACAGTTAGACTGAGGTTATGGATTTGGAGGACAAAAACAACAGAGGTTACGTAACGAGCATATTCATTTTCTCTCCCCCCTCTCCCCGCTTCTCTTTTCTTTTTGTAACGTCTTTTCCCGCAGATACGACTTAAGACTTTGGCTGAGAATTGTCTTGTGGCACTCAGGGGAAGGGAATTGTGTGATATTCAGAAGAAGTAGATTCATAATATTAATGTGGGAAAGAAAGATTTCCTGATGTTCTGCAGAGAAGGGGAAACATGGTTACAAGTGAGCAAATCCAAAAGACTGGCTTCAGTTAAAAATGCTGAACACATACATATCGAATGGGACACAGTATCCAGCAAAATCTAATGAGCTGGGCTTTTGCTGAGATTTTAACTTTTTCTCTAACTGACAGACAGTTCAAGTAGTGTGAAGCTCTATTATTTGGGGTTTTTTTCTTCATCAGTCATATAGTCAAGCATGATTTCAATTTAAATTATTTCAAGACCAGGAGTGACAGTTTTAAACTGGAGACCTGTAGTCCAAGTTAAGGAAGCAGATGTTGAGAGATACAGAGCTGGGTGCAGTAGTCCCTTCTTGTAGCTCCAGCTAACCTGGAAGGCTGAGCAGAAGGATTGCTGAGCCCAAGAGTTGGAGGTCAGCCTCAGGAATTGTTTTGATTTAGATCTAGAATATCTGCCCCAAAGTCTCATGTTCAAAGGTGGGGCTTTTGGAAAGTGAATGAATCTTGGGGGAATGACATGGAAGGGTATATTCTTATTTCTGACTCCACCCTTCACCTTCTCTTTCTCTCCCTGCTTCCTGGATACCATAGATTGAGCAACTTTTGTCTAACCTGCCCTTCAATCATGCCATTTCTGCCTTGGAGCCAGGTGACCCTGGACTGAACCCACTGGAAAATGTGAGCCAAATAAATCTCTCTTCCTTTAAATTGTGGGTATTGAGTATTCTGTCCCAATGATGGGAAAGTGACTACTACAACAACACAATGAGAGCCTATCAAAAGAGAGGAGAGGGAGTAGGAAGAGGGAAGGAGAAAGGAAGGAAATGTGAGGGAGCATTTGGCGGTACAGTCAAATAACTGTATTGCTTGAAGGGTAGAGTGAATAAGGGAACAGAGAGAAATGACATTAAAAGTAATCAGGGGTTAAGGCAGGAGGGTCTTGTTATGGTTTGTATATAAATGTCCCCCTAAAACCTCATAGTGGTCATAGGTGAGGAGTTTCGAAGGTGGCTGGATTAGAGTGTGTGGATATGGATTAAGGATGTGACACTTGGGTTAAGGATGTGGATAATGGAAGCCCCACCCTGGGTATGAGTGACACCAATCAATAGGTTTGTAGTCTGGATGGACTATAAATGGGCAGAAAGAATGCAGGCTTACTGTTGCTGCTGCTTGCCGCTTTGCTGCCTTCAGCCTATCACGCCATGAACTATTTCCCCTCTGCAATGCCCCTCTGCCATGCCGCCCTGCCTTGAAGCCAGCCGACTATGGACTGAAACCTCTACTAACTGTGAGCTAAATAAACTTCTCTTCTCTTAACTTGTGTATTTGGGTATTTTGTCCTAGCAATGAGAAAAGTTAACAGGCCCTAAATACAGTACCATGTTAAGGCATTTGGAATTTCATAAGTAATTCTGAAGTCATCAGTTGACTTCAGTGAACCTTGAGCCAAAACCCAACCCTATTCAATTATTTTGCATGTCAAGTCACTGATTTCAAGGAATTACTAGGTGAAATACTGCAAATTCATCATCAGCTCAAACAAAGAATCGCATCTTGCTACTATAGGTCGAGCCATCATCATTTAACTTCTTTGTGCTAGTGAAAGAAGTGGTTGTGTGGCTCAGCCATCCTCGTCATGTGCCTCAGACATCCTCAGTGTTTTTTTTGTTTTTTTGTTTTTGTTTTTGTTTTTTTTGTACTTGGGATTGAAGCCAAGGAGTGCTGAGCTATATCACCAGCCCTTTTTATTTTTTAAACAGGATATTTCTATATTGCCTAGGCTGGCCTCACACTTGTAATCTTCTTGCCTCAGTTTCCCAAGTACTCATCTTTTCATACTAATGATGCCATTATGATGTTCTCTTTTTCTTTAGATCTTCCTACCTCCTCCTTTACAGTTGCTTTGGTACTTCCCACTAACCATTAATGTTGGTTCTATCGCAAGCCATTTTCATACTCTGTGCTCTTTCTCCCTACCTGATTTGGGCAGGGGGGTGGGTTGCTACTGGAGATTTAACTCAGGGCCTTGCACTCGCTAGGCAAGCACTCTATCACTTGAGCTAAATCCCCAGCCCCTCCCTACCTGATTTTATCTAGTCTTGTGCTTCCCTTACTGGCCACATCCTGAAAACTCCAAAATCTATACCATCTGAATTGCTACCTGAACTCCAGACTGTATTTCCAGCCATCTCCTGGTCTCTGACTTTTGGTGACACATGAACTTCAAACTCAGCACGTCCAAAACAAATCTCTTTATAGTCCTCTTCTCTGCCAAAATCTGTCCCTCCCTTTGTGTTCCTTGTTTCAGTTATTAGAATAACCATACACCAACCCCCCAAACTGGAAAACTTAGAGTCATCTTTACAGAAGAAAGACTTCTCTTACTTCTTAGGTATACCATAAGAAGTTTTGCTACCAAAACTTATCTTTTTTATATTTACTTTCACCTCTTGCCCAAAGATTTGGTAGCTCCATTGTCTTTCATCAGAACTGTTATCATTTCATCACACTACAGCCAATCATTTGGGGGTTCTTTAGCTTGATTCAGATGGAAATCATGAATTGGCAAAGTGCAGCTCTGCTAGCAGTCTTAAGATCCCCAGATAACACTGCATAATGCTGGACGCTAAAAGTTCTTTTTTTTTTTTTTGGTGCCGGGGATCGAACTCAGGACCTTGTGCTTGCAAGGCCAGCACTGTGACCACTGAGCTAAATCCCCAGGTGGACGCTAAAAGTTGACACAGCCAGCTGCTGGTCACTGCTAGTGCTGACCAGTGCTGTCTGACACTGACTCATGCCACACCCTGTTGGTCGACTCTGCTGGGTGCTGGGCTCTGCTGCTGATCTTCTTTGGCTACTGGTCTTTGGCGCTCTTCAGGGCTAATAGCTCCTAGTGTTTATTAATCTTTCATATGACACAACCACTCTGGCCACACTACTCAAGATAAGAGTCCTGCGTAGATTTACAGGACCTTTGGAGACCACACTACCCAAGAAATAAATCAGGAGTAGGTTTACAGGAGCACCAACACTTTATTCCAACACCTGGGCTGAAGTGCATGGGGCGAGTGCCCTGGAGGGAGACCTCCTAGACCGTGGCAGGAAGTATAAGGGGAGTCCTTATACAGCAGCTGCAGGCCTATGATTAGCCCAAGTGCAGGCCCCTGGCTGGTTCAAATTTGAGCCTACCGATTGGTGCAAGCACAGGCCTTTGATTGGACCAAGTGGGTGCAGGGCTCCAGGACAGCTGGGTTGTCCTGACAGTGTTTCGGGAGGGGGGCCGCGCCACAAGAGCTGTTTGAGTGACAGTTGTTTGATATCTTTGGGGAAAATGGCAGGTGCAACCAGGGAGCCTTTTGGAAAGCTGTGTTCATCACAGCTAATTGGGGTTTGGGGAGGTTGGGGTTACTAATAATAGGCCCAGATTTCTCCCTCCTTGATCTTAGCCACTTTAGGGTTCCCCTCCCCTTTCTTCAAAGAAGCAGTCGTGGCTTCTGAAGTGGCAGGAGTGAGAGAGGGGCACCACAGCTGACAGCTGAACTGTACTCATGTCCAAAGAGCCCGGAGGACAGTGTCCACTAAGTAACCACAGAGGACACCAAGGCAAGTTGTCTCAGTCCAGTGGGGGTGGGGAGAAAAGGGAAGTGAGGCTGAGGGTTGCTTCAGCCACTGATCAAGCCACACCATGCCTCCTCGGCTGGTGGTAGGTTGGATGGGAGAGTCAGGCATTTCTCCTCTATCTGGATAGCACTTATTACTCCGTGGAGTTATTTGTTCAAAATGACTTCCATGTTGAACAGCAGGAATCGAATGTCCCTAGGATTAGTTCTTGACCATGTATTAAACCTACACAAACTCCATAGTGTATCATTCGCCCCCCAAAAAGAGAAAATATTCTTTGATTGTTTTTGGCCACAAGAAAAGTCTAATTTTAGAAATAAGTATGTTGAATACAGTGTGATCATAAGAGTGCCTAGCTTTATGTAAACTTAAGGTATCTTTCTTCCCTCCACCTGGTCTGCTTAAGGCAGAGCCTGCAGGTAGGGGGTGTGTCACGATTGTTTCCTTCTCATTTTGCTGCATCAGGTACTCCCTGATTCCTGGCCTCAACTTTCCGGGACTTCTGGCCACTCCAGGCTTGGAGGTTCTCCAGACTTATTAAATGATTCAAGATGATGCCTTTTTCCTGGTTAGTCAAATGTACCGCTCAGGAATTCTCTGACCACTCTTCCCTTGGAGGAGCTGGGGGCCTAGCCTCCACTTCCGGTGGTCACTTCCTGCTCACCCTGGCATGAGTCAGCCATCTCCACACAGAGTCTCTCGGTTGGGTCCCGTCATATATACAGGCAGTCCTCTGGGACAGGATCTCTTGTAAATGACACCAGGCCAGAAACTACAAATCCTGCTTCACATCTGGACCCATTTCTTGGACGGTATAGCATATTACCAGCTATATTACCAAGTCAGCTCCTCATCTTTTGTTTTAAATAACGGTTTTAGTAAGATACAGTCATGCATACCTTAATAACGGGAACACATTCTGAGAAATGCACCAGTAGGCAATTTTGTCATTGTTTGACCATCATACAGTATAAATTATAAGCCAAGTAGGCCATAATGTCACTAGGCCATATAATCTTATGGAACTGCTGTCATGTATGCGGTCCATCACTGACTGAAATGTCATTATGCAGTGCATGACTGTATAATACACTTAAATTCACCTTTTAAAAATATATAATTCAAGGAGAGGGAAGGAGAGGGGAAGTAAAAAGAATTAGGATGTGTTATGTACCAACTCCCAACAGTGAATGCAATCATTATGTATAGCAAATATGTACTGCAAAAAATATATATATATATATATATAATTCAGTTGAGTCTTGGTATGTTCACACAAGTTTGTGTAACCATCCCCTCTCTCCATTTCAAACACTGTCATCACCCCAAAAAGAAACTCCAAGCCCATTAACAAGCATTATCCATTCCCTGCTTCTCCCAGCCCCTGGAAATCACTAATCTACTTTCCATTTCTATCATTTTTATATTTAGAAATTTAATGTAAATGGAATCATACAGTATGTGGTCTTTTGTGCTTGGCTTCTTTCACTTAGCGTAATATTTTCAAGGTTTATCCATACTGTAGCATGAATCAGTACTTTATTTCTTTTTATGGCTGAAAATAATCTATTGTTTAGCTATTTCACATTTTATCTTTTTTGCATCATTTGATGGACATAACTGGTTGCTTCCATTTGTTAGCTATTACGAATAGTGCTGCTGTGAACATTCATGTGTGAGATTTTGTATGGACAAGTTTTCAGTTCTTCTGGGTGTATACCTAGCAGTGAAACTGCTAGGTCATATGGTAACTCTATGTTTAACGTTTTGAGGAACTGTCAAGCTGTGTTCTAAAGTAGCTGCACCATTTACAATTCCATCAGCTGTATGAGAGCTTTAATTTCTCCGTGTCCTGGCCAACTCTTGCTACTGACCGTCATTTTTATTTTAGCCATCCTACTGGCCATGAAGTGGTATCCCACTGAGGTTTTGATACAGTTCCCTGATGACCGATGCCATTGAATAATTTTTCAGGTACTTATTGGCCACTCATATAGCTTCTTTGAAGAAAGTATTTTTAAATTCTTTGCCCATTTTTAAATTGAGTTATCTGTGTTTTGACTGTTGAGTTGCTAGAATTCTTTATATATTCTGGATCCTTGCCACCTTTTTAAAGCCAGCTGAAAGGGACTGACAACTGATCTCTCTGTAGATTTTTCAAAATAGTAGAGTAGAACAGGGGAACTGTATCACATTTTCAGGGCAATTCTCTTGCAAGTATGGCACATAAACTGCTCTCTCCAGAGAAATCCTTCCTTTCTAATTTCCAACCATTTTGCTCTTTAACTCAATCTTTTTATGACCCTGAGAAGGATGAAAGAATGAGAATAGCAAAAGTAATTTTACCTGTTCCCTTTACAAGCACTCTATAGTTAGAGTCACTATGCAATTTATCACCCAAACCAGAAGACTTTTGAATTAAAAAGCCTAACTGATGAAATGTATATAAATAATTAAAATATTTGTTATGATAGATTTATCTATTTTATTGGTAGAGTTACCGATAAAATGACTCTTCAAGCTGGGGATTTATCTCAGTGGTTAGAGTGCTTGCCTCCCAAGGGCAAAGCCCTGAGTTCGATCCCCAGCACCAAAAAAAAAAAAAGACTCTTCAAACCCTACTTTTAAAAAAAGCAGTGTTACCTACAAAATAAAAATAATGAATCTATGTATAACAACAACCTTTTTACAATGATTATCAAAACATTAAAAACAACCTAAGTACAAACAATTATCCTGGTATGAATTCATGTTCCTTAGTCAATGCATCTCAGGTGTATTCCACCTCCTCCTTGCCCACAGGAACTTACACCTCTCCTCCACTACTTGGAAGCCACAGGAAATGTCAGGGCTGGTTCCTGGAGATCGCCAACTAACCTCATGGTGCTACCTTCTCTTCTGTTCTCTTCACACAGTGAAAGGTCATATCTGCCACTCTGCCACTTTCTTAACATTGTATACAAGAAGCACAAGTCCAGGTTACTCTCAGATCTCCAGGCATAAAGAAGGGCTCTCATCCCTAAGGCTTACGAGAGGTGGGGAGCGGAGTGCAAAACCCTTCTGTCTTTCTAACTCCCACTCAACTCCTTTAGGCTTCTGAGCTTGAAGCGTGATTTCCTGTTTAGGGAGGGAGAAACCCAAGGAGAAAACGTTCTTACTGCTTGTAAATCCTCTAAAGCTTTCTATCTTAGATTTTAAACTCTCACCTGTAGAATTAGAAGCTGAGAATTTGACTGCTTTTTCCACATCTGGCTCTCCCCTGAGACCCATGGTAAGCCCATGACACAGGGTCTGAACAGCATGGTCAAAGACAGAAAAACAAATATTGCTTTATTATTCTGGAATAGCTAGCCATACATACACAGGTGTGTGATATTTATCTTCACATATTAACTGATTGAATGAGGCAAACACCTAGTGGGAAACATCATGGTTTGTCACTAAACCACAGCTGATATTTAAGAGTTCTCTCCTCCATTATCTAATTCTTTATTCCCCTGACCTCTGGCTACCACCTCTGCTAGATGGCAGGAGTTTTTTTGTTGTTGTTGCTGGTTTTTTACCTAAACCTGCATTTCTCAGCCTTTGTGGTCCTGCCAGTGAAAGGTAAAATAATCATTGACTGAGTGTTACTACTGAGCACAGGCGCCTATACTGGAACGAGAAGAACCCTGACCAATTCCCTGGGTTTCTCGCACATACCTCTGCTTGGCAGCAACCTCATTTCCCTTCCAGCAATGACATCCACTCCAGCCACACCATAACCCCTTCTTGCTTGCCCATGGCTAGATGCCTGAGACAGGAAACCATCATGGTGTTCCCTAAAGGAAGTATTCCTCCATCAGAGAGGAGGACAACAAAGCCATGGATTGGAAGAGGATATGTGATTACTGTGGTAACTTAAATCAGGCCTCTGTTCCCCAAATCTGAAGCTCTGTTTTGGTTTCACTCACATCACAGAAAACTCACAAGTCACCTGTCAATCCCATTCTCAGGGGACAGGTAGAGATGTCTGAGAATCAGGCCCTTTGCAGTTATTTTGACCAAGCCTCCTCCAGTCTATTGTGAAAACCAGGCACACTTCCCTTCCAGTAGTTAGTTGGCTTCATTTGTACTCTGCCACTGTGCACTCCCGAATGCTCAGTGATAAAAGGAAACAAGTTTCAACTTCAATATTGCCTGCCATCTGTCCCAGCCTACAGGTTTCAGAGAAGTTTCTGGCCCTTCACACTCCAAGCCTAGTGAAGTGAGAGTCTTCCACACCTTATCAAGGAGATATAGGTAAGGGGTAGCTGGGCAAGGCATATATGTCAGATTTTGTTATTTGACACTCAGCCTCCAAGTCACCCTTTCCACACCCTTCTGTGATTTGTTAGGATCCCCTGGAACATTTACTAAACTCCCTCACCAGTGTGGTACAGATAGAGGTTTGCCACTGAAGGGAGATAGACAGTAGAAAGGTAAATCAGCTTGCTCCTGGATCTTTCAGAAGCAGCCAATTGGGCTATAGTAGGACTGTAGTTCCAATTGTAGCAGCTCCCCCTTGGGCCACTTGTCATCTGGGACAGCTCTGCAGTGAGTGTGAGCTCACAGGCTTTGGCCACAAGCTGTGATAGTTCTCTGATCTCCAGATAAACCCATGTCTCCCTTTTGTTCCTCCAGCTATTCCAACGTTGTCATAACAATCCCCTGCATTCAATCCCTTTCTGTTTAAAATTTCTAGAGTGGTATATTTTTTTAACTGGACTTCTGACTAATTATAAAATGCTTGCAAGACCCAGTCCAGCATTCCTCTCTCCTAAAGTCTTTGAACTCTCTTTATATCAGTTGTTCACAACACAGGTTAAATACTAGAATTATGTAACAGTTGAAAATATATTGGTGGCCCACACTGCCGGAACTATCTACTTGAATTGTCCAGGTACCACTGGTTTTTTAACTCCTCCAGATTATTTCAGTGTGCAGCTAGCTTCGAGACCCACTATGACACCAAGGGATGTCTGGCCTTTCCATATTGTCCTCAGTGAGCCAGCCATAGATTCAGGCTATATCAGCAAGCACCCCTCCCTAAATTCTTAGAAGCGTTATTAAACTATTATCAATGCAGTATGATTTCAGATGAATTTAATTTTCTTTCTTAGACTTTATTGAATTATTCTTATAACACTGTTTGAAATTATTTTGAAAGCTATTTTCACCCACATCACTAAATCCAGCCCAAAGTGAAACTATATTGTGCCATCCTTGCTTAAGTATTCTCAATATCCATTCTTAGAAATATCAGGACATTTAAAAATGTAAATAAGCAATAGGTTACAAATATGTAGAGGGAGTCTGTTCCCCACATTTATTGTGGTTGGGAATAGAGCCCCCAGACTGGCCACTTCTAGGTGTAAGCAACCTCATCTGTTTAACCCAGCGTGCAGACAAATAATTTTGTATTGTCATTGCCTCAGTCATTTCACACCCAGATCTGTTCCACCCTGCTCCACAACAGGCCAGGTGCTTCTATTTTGGATACTGACATAGCAAACTCAGAAGTAGAGATGAAGCCATTCTTTTTTTGGTGGGGGAGGGGGATCTGGGAATTGAACTCAGGGCACTGTGCTTGCTAGGCAAGCGCTCTACCACTTGAGCTAAACTCCCAACCCTGCAGCAATTCTTATACCAAGGGGAGGAACTGCTTTCTTAGGCAAAGGAAATACCACTACTTGATGCAGGGAAAGTTCAGGTTAAGTTTCACAAATCTGGGAGTTGAGATATTCAAATTTCTTGAATGAATTAATCAATATCCTTGATTTTACTTTCCAATTTTAATTTAATCCAGTGCTTCTCAACTTTTTTCATATCATAGCTCTGTTGAACCTCCACTCCAGCTGGCTCATTGGGTCACCATATCAAACAGTGTACTCATAACTAGAGACATCAAACTGTCGTGCTCTTGGGCTGTTGTCCATGCCATTTCCACTGGATGATGTGTTCTTCAGGTCAAACATGTCCCCAAAACACATGAGTGCATACTACACACGAAGCAGGAGGCTCTGGCACTATACTGCTCCCCCGCCATCAGCTCCAGTGGCGGGCCCACGTGTCATGTCCTCCACCACTGCTTCCTTGGCTTCACCACGGGGAGAATTCATGGCTTCCTGAGTCTCTGTTCCAACACAGTTGTTTATACATAAGATAAACCCTTGGCATTCATCAGTTTAACTTTCCTAGGTTAGCAATTTCAAAAGCTACTCTTCAGCATCTACAAAATGTCACCATTTGTCTTTTACCAAAGTGCAAATAAGAACCATTCTCCCTGAAAAGCTGGAGAAAAGAGTGAATCACTTCCCTTTGGAACTCCTTCCTAAGAGTCCCTTCTACCCAGGTCATATCTGTAGCCCTCTGGATTAGCTGGCATACTTCTAGTGCTATAGAAAATGGGATAACAGTATTTATTCACATTTCAAAGATTCTGAAGATGGTGATTCCAGGGTTTGCTTAACTTCTCAACAACATCAGGGAACTAAGTCAGGATTTTTGCAGTTCTCTTGACTAAGTCCACATGGTCACACAAAAGCAGTTATAAACAGTACCTCCTCACATAACCCCATTCCAGCTGGGATGAAAATGCAGGCATCCCTTCCATCTCACTTTTTTGCTAAAAGGGAAAGGTCTTGCCGGAACTCCTCTATTGACTTTCCCTTTCATTTCAGCAGGCATAACTTAGACTATTCTTTCTTTAAACTAAATACAGTCATCCCTCCATACCTGAAGAGGATGTGCTCCAGGACCTTCTTAGGATACCAAAATCCCCAGATGCTCAAATGCCGTATGCAAAATGGTGTAGTATTTGCATATAACCTATGTACACTCTCCTATATACTTTAAATCATCTCTAGATCATTTATAATATTTAACATTTAATATAATTTAAATACCATATAAGTAATAGTTATACCATATTCTTTAGGGAATAAGGACAAGAAAAACTACGTACATGTTTAATACAGATGGATTCATCATAACCCAACCACACTTTCAAGCCATGGCTGGTTAAATCATGGCTGCTAATGCAGATATGGAGGGCTGACTGAACTAGCACAGGTGAACCAGACAGCCATGCTTCATCGAAATTAGCGGTTCTCAGGTTAGCAGCATCAACATCAGGTTAGCACCGTGGAGCTTGTTAGAAATGCAAATTTTCAGACTCACCTAGACATACTGAATCAGAAACCCTGGGGGTGGCACTCAGGAGTCTGGGGTTTAACATGCCCCCCAGGTGATTCTGATGCAAGCCAAAATTTGAAATCACTGGCTTAGATAGATTTACCAGGGCTAATTCTGATCATGAGGGAGCAATTCACCTACCTGAGCCGCCTGCCTCCTGGAATAAAATCAGGATTCCATAAACCAAGAAAAAGGGAATGCCTTTCAGTAGCCCATACTCTTCTATTATTGTATTTCTGTTTATATTATCACTCACGGCATTATTTACCCACTGATCTTCTTGTTCACCCCCCTGACTCAATTGCATGCTTCTTGAGAGCATGAATTTTGTCTTTTATTAGTATTTCTATCCCTACCATAATAAAAGGCATTTAATCCTTATGGACAAATGTATAAATATTAAAGTAGCCTCACCTTTTTAACTCTCCATCCCCCTAACAGCTGCTTCCTGCCGCTTCCCACTCAAGGAACATTTTCACATCAGCTCACGTGAAGGAGCTATCTCTTCCAGTGGTTCCGAGAACAATCATTTCTTTGCATACAAGGGCAAGGAGCAATCCTGGCATCCTGAATGAGTGTTGGAACTTATGTGCATTCATTTTGTTCAGGGGCACCCTTGAGAGAATTGCTTTACAATAGCACAGAACTGAACACGCTGGTTTCCGAGCTGAGTTCTGGCTGGCGGCTCCTGGCTGGCGGCTCCTGGCTGGCAATCTTACTCAAGAGCAGCTGCGTGCTCAAAAGCAGACCCAACCTGGAAATAAGCCCACAGACTTCACCCATAGCAAAAGCAGTATTAAAGCAATGGCAGCTAGCAGAAGTATTCATTTTGTTCTGCCCCACGCAGTGACCTGGACACGCCTCTCGGGTTTTTTAATCTACTTGTGTTAGGTAGGATACTTTGGATTACAAGTGACAGAAACACAAATGCAAAATGGCGAAAACCAAGGAGTGGGAGAAGACTTACAGTTACATAGAATTAAGAAATCCTGGGGGGGGGGTATCAGTTTCAGCTGCAGCTGAATCCAGATGCTTGGACAACGTCCCCAGGAATCTTCTCTTTTCGTTGCTCAGCTGGTGACTTCTAATTCTGGCAAGGTTTCACAAAACAAGCCAAGAACAACTCCAAACTTTTATCCTGCCCCTTGGTACCCAAAGCAGAAAGCAGGCCCCTCTTTCACAGAACGGTCAGCAAAAGTCCTGGGGCTGCCTCTTGTGTTCTAAATCACGTGGCCATTCCAATACAAACCATTGCTTATGTTGACCTAAGTATCCAGTGTGAAGCAGAGGCAATGGGTCTGGTGGGGCTCAGTCTGTCCTGAACCACATGGCCAGAGAGTGAGCAAAGTTCCTGACCCCTCAAACCCCCAAATCATAATACCATTATTAGAGGCAGGGGAATGGCTGCTAAGCAGGCAAAATGCACAGATGCCCAGTCTACCTCTATTCCTTATTTTTGTTCCTGAGTAACGCTTCATAAAAAAATTACTGACATACATTCAGAGCGGGGTATCATTTTCTAAAACAAGGGGAAAAAATACAGAGCCTGCTAAAGACAGAAAGTGCAGACTTTTTCTCTTTCCCACAGTCTGAAAATAGCTCTGGCCCTCCTGAGTAGGGCAGGGGGATGGCACCAACAGCTCCGTGTAATTTAATCCCCCAGAGCATCTGCCTGAACACTCAGCTCAGCGACACCCCCTCCCCTCTGCTGCGGCCCACCCCCTCCCTCCTATGGTTTCTTGGCCTGCTTTACTGTCTTTTGTAATCACCAGTTAACATCTGCGATATTTTATTCGTGGCAGGAAGGATTTTTTTTTTCTCCTTTACCCTTCTTCCTCCTGGGGTTGAATGTAAAATGGACTCATATAACACAATGAGGCAGACAGGCTTTTAGCATAGTAACCTAAAGAACTGTTAAGCTGGGAAGTGTCAGAGGTTTAGATGCCTCTCTTTCCAGCATTCTCCTGGCTCAGAGCCCTCAGGCCATCTAGGAAAGAACTGGACGAAGTGGCAGGAACGACAGTTCAGACAGAGGAAGGGGCAAACCATTAAGGGAAGGAAGTGTCACAGCAGAAAGGTAGAAGATGTAAGAAATCCAACTGGAGTAAAAAGCAAAGGCACGATGTCTCTGCTGTCTTATTTTTTTCCATCTGCAAGTGGATGACAATGCAAGCTATATAAGTAGAAGTCATCTTTAAATTGATGACAAAATCAAGGATTTAGGCCCTGTACCCACCTTTTTACTAGAATTTTGAGAATTAATAAAATGACTAGAAGATGGAAGAAGCATTCTGGCTTGAACTGTTCTGAACTGAGGCTTTTCACATCAGGGAGGAAAGCCAAGAGGGAAGCTGGTAAAATAGGGCAAAGAGACCACCCCCAGATTTCTAGCTCCTCTGTGAAGCATCTAGTGGTCAGTCTTCTGGACTCAGCATCCGTGCTTCATCAGAGACTCCCATCTGTGGCATGGGTCAGATAGCTACTTCCTAACATTGGGGCAAACCAATGAGATTACATATCTATGTAGGGTTTTTTTGTTTGTTTTTTTTTTTTTGGTTTTTTGGTGCTGGGGATTGAACTCAGGGCCTTGTGCTTGCTAGGCAAGCACACTAACCACTGAGCTAAATCCCCAGCCCCATCTATGTAGTTTTAAAAGCACTTGCTGATTTCAAAATCTCTATTGAATTTATTTCCCAAGTCAATCTATTTTTTTCTCCTGTATTGAACTTGTAGTATTCCTCTACATGTGAATATTATGAGTCCTTTGCAAGGAACTTACTCTGTCTTCCTAGAAGTTACGTGGAATTTAACTTCTCTATTTATGGTTTTCCTCCTAGGGGACTCCTCCTTCTACAAACCCCAATGACTCACTTGGTTTTCTTCCTTCCTTCCTGATTGCTGCTACCTTCCCTGTATTTTGTGTCTCTATCTGTCATGATAGAGAACAGATAAAGAACACTCTTTGCCTGTTAGCTTTGTATTACTGTAACAAATACCTGAGATAAATCAATTTATAAAGAGAAAAGTATTGTGTTGTCTCACCATTTCAGAGATTCTGGTCTATGATCAATTGACTCTGTTGATTTGGGGCCTGTAGCAAAGCAGCACACCATTGTGGAAGCACTTTGTAAAGCAATGCCTATTTTCCTCATACCAGGATGTAAAAGAAAAAGGAAGAAGAAATCATGGTTCCACAACCCCCTTTGAGGGCATGTCGCCTGTGTCCTGAAGATCTGCCACTAAGCTCCACCTCTTCCAGTGGTGTCAAGCTAGTGACCTGCTTTAACACACGGGACTTTGGGGGAAATCCAAACCACACCCATGGCTAAAAACACAGGGATTAATTAAGCGATTTTAGGTTGTCTGATGCATTTCCAAGAAGACTAGGAAACCAGCCTCGGACTAGGAAACCACCCCAGTAAAATCTTTTAACAATAACCTCACACTGCTGTTACGGCATCCCACTTGACCTGCAACTCTGACCAGGATTCCTTTTATATTCCCAGGGTGTACTAGTCACATCAAGGCTATCTCAGATTTATTTATTACAATGTCCAACAGATGGTGTCCCATTCTAATATACCAGTATGCTAATGGCAAAATTTTTACAGATGGAATTAAAGTGCTTTGGGCTGAATTTGATATCATTTTCTAGTTAACACAAAGATGCTGTACAGATCAGCAGTAACCGTGTCATCATAGATGGGATGGCTGTCCCAGAAGAACCAAAAACTTCTACCATGGTGTGTTCTGAAAGATGTAATTTCCTTCCCTTCAGCCAGGTCTGACTTCTACCTTGAGGTAAAGGATTTAGCCCATGTGAGAGATCTAGTGGAATGGCAGTTGCTATGATTCGAATAGCCTCACTAGAACTCACATGAAAATCTAATCCCCACTGTGAAATATTAAGAGGTGGGATAAGGTGGAACAGGGAGAGGTGATTGGATCATGAGGGCTAATTAATCCACTAAGATGAAAGGTTCCGTGGATTTCCAGGCTAGCTCAGGAGTGGCTTAATTATAAAAGTGAGTTCACTCAAACTACGCCATAGAGTCCCCACTAGCAAGAGGACCTCATCAGATGCAGCTGCCTGATCTTAAACGTCTCAGATGCCAGAGCCATGGACCACGTAAACCTTCGCTTTTATAAATTATTGTCTGTGGTATTCAGTCACAGCAACAGAAACAGAGTAAAAAATACCACAGTCTTCTGAGGAGCCCTAACTGTCAAGGAGTCCAGCCAGCTTTGGCTGTCCAGCCCCTGCGTGCAGGAATTCATGGAATGATGTTCTGTGAACTAATCCACAGGGGCACTCCCTGAGATTTGCCGTGGAGCACATCACGTCTTCCTGCCCCACCTTCCTTGCTGCCTCTGAAAAATTTACTCAGCCTCTGATCTTTAAAAGTTTCTAGGATCCCTAAGGTGAAAATGTGAAGTCACACAGGAGAAAAAGATTCTGAAAGCAGCAAAAAGACCCCTTTTTATTATGTACTGTGTTTCGCAATTTACTAGTTGAACATCAGATTACATTTATAAGGCCATAGAATATCTCAAAATGTTCTCTCTGTATTGTTTCTTCGATCTATACTAAAATACAAATGGAGTTTCCACTAGGTAATTGGAACATGTACATTAACAATTACCACCCCAAACACCTGACACCTCATGGAGATGACAGTAAAGGAAGACAGTAGAAGAGAGGTATGGACAGCAAAGGGATTCAAGAGGTCTGAGATTAAGGAAGCCACTCTCTTTAAATTACAGGGGGTAGCCAGGCATGGCGGCACTCACCTGTTATCCCAGCACTCAGGGAGCCTGAGGCAGGAAGATCACAAGTTTCAACTCAGCCTGGGCAACTCTGTGAGGCCCTGTCCCCAAATTTAAAAAGCTGGGACACAGCTCAGTGCAAAGGCCCTGGGTTCAATCCCCAGTATCTCAGGAAAAAAAAAAAAAAATACATGCAGTGCCTGAACCAGAGGAAGAAGCAGCCAGCCAGCCCTGCCAAGTGTCCTGTGTCAAGTGGTCCAACATCCCTAGCCATCAGCTTACTCCTGCAGCAGTGAGGTCTGCTGACTTGCTACACTTTCATAGATCTATCTTGAGCAGCACGAATAGGAGTCAGAAGTTTATTCCTCACAGTAGGCCTCACAGTAGGCGGCATAAGCCCCATGTCTTATCAGTTCTGCCCACCCTTCAAGCCTCAAGGGTGCAATACAGAGCTGGCCAGGTGAGTCCCACTGCTTAAAACACTGAACTCTGAGACCCTCAATCTCATAAAAGAAATGCTAGCAAACATATGCCTCCTTTGCCCCGGGGGAAGACACTATCTTCATTACAGTAGTTAGGAAACAAAACTCTCCTCTGACCCAGGGGAAGACAGTATTTGAATCTTCCAAAGATGTTTGCTAAACGATCTCGAAGATTGTCTGGGGCAAGCAAGGTGACTCACTCCTGCAATCCCAGGTACTTTGGGAGACTGAGGCGGAGGATCTGGAGTTCACGATCAGCCTGAGCAACTTAGTGAGATCTCCATCTCAAAACAAAACAAACAAAACAACAAAGACAAAAAAAAAACATTCTGTAGGTATAATGGAGCAGATGGGGAGTCAGAGCGGGCACCTTTCCAACCTCTCAACTTCCAAGATCAATGTAGGGGGATTTCACATGCTGAGTTTTGAGGTTACAGCTTTCTTTTCTGACCTTACTGATGCCACAGAGTTCTACAAAGTGTGGGTTAGCCTTTGAGGAAAAGTCACATAGGGAGTGAGCCGAGGTCTGGGACGGACAGGCGGCACTGATGCTGGGAGAGGCACTGGCTTCCGCGGAGGAGATATACTCAAGGATGCCTGTGAGGAGCAGATCAGCTAGCGTGCCGTCACAGACCAGCCAGCATGCTGTCACAGCCCAGCGAGACCAGTGATCTACAACAGGCAGTGGCTCCGTTCTTGCTCAGCTCTTGGGGTCCTTGAACAAAGCCCTTAGTGAGAAGCCCTGTTCGTGTCCCTGTGGCCCCTCTGTCAGGGGAGCCCCTAAGCTGTTGTCCTCATTCCCCTCTGCTCCTGGAGGTTTTTACCTTTTACGTTCAAGCTCAATAGACAAAGCATGAAGGAGCAACAGGTGGTTACAGAACAGGATGTGAGCC